>NC_051172.1:11965845-12120845 GCF_013339725.1 Rhipicephalus microplus | reverse complement strand
GGTCGCTCCCGCAAACTTCAAAATTGATTTTAAATACCTTCCAAGCTATATTCACTGTCAATATCTTGCATATGATTCATGAATGTTCATGAAAATCGACCTCGCAGGCTATCTCTGACCCGAAATTTTGTGCATTACCCCTTTTACTTTTTATATTACCCTATAGCTGGCCTTTCATGTGGCTCTCTCCGATTAGCTAATAGCCGAAACGACACTTGGTTGTCGCTGTTTTTGCTCCATCGACTTTGTGCCGTTTTAAAGACGATAGCTTGTTTTGGGGTACTTCGAGGCCAGAACTTTGGTCTGCCTGTCTATTCATTTGTCTATTTGTTCACCGTAACGATACCCCAAGCGGCACCAAACGATACCTTAAACGGCCAACCCCATCCACAGCGCCCACCAGTATTTCTCGTTTCAGCGTTAATACTTGTGCGATTGTCACCCTAAAAGCAATTATTGCGCATATATGAGGCACCATAACAACGAGTCAATATTTGTATGTGTCTTTATACAAGGGAAGGCATACATAAGCAATTCTAAGGACTTTAGCATTTGTCAAACTGCGCTGACAATGCAACGAGAGGATCAAAAAGGCAAGTGTTTCCAGCGCTTTCTAAGACGATATGGCAGTGGCGCCTGCACGTCGCTTTGAGTTTTACGCCTGATCACCTCCAAGACGGGCGCGCACGCCTGCCTTCGTTTTCGAAGATAGCTGCCAGATAGCGCTCGTGTCTAACGTACCTTGATGCTTTCGTTCGCCTTAGCTGCGCGGATGGAGAATTTCTAGCGCAGTGCCTCCAGAATACAATTCGCCGATTTTCTCGCACAGGGCATTATATAAACGTTTTGTTCAGTCTCTCCACACGCAAGACTATCATCTTTCGACGACATTTGCAGTGGAACATGCAGACACGGGTTCAATTTTTTTTAACATAGATGATGTGACGGTGCCGGTTCCACTGCCGGGATCGCATAGTTATTTATGTGGTTAATTCATAACTAAACGTAGGCAGCCTCTCTAAACCTAATGAAGCCAAGCCCACAAAATAAATTTTCTCAGGTCAGCTTGCCTTTGCAGCGTTAGGCTAAGTTGAACTTTAGTGAGCCTAGTTAAGTAAATGTAAGTGTAGCCGAATCTAATCCAGCCTTGTTTAGCGTTGTATCACCTGATAAATTCGGGTGTAAGTAAGCTTCAGCCCAGGACGGGTGGCTGCTTTTATATCAAAAATAGTAAAGTATCAACGTGTCCAGATGGGCCGAGAAAAGTACACGCGCAGCCAAATCCAATTATGCATAGTTATTGATGCTATCGTTTCGTTTAGCCGAGAAAAATTAACCCAAATAGGGCAGGCCATATCACAGCCAATTAATCCAAGTCGACTTCCCCATGAGCTTATAGGCGCCAAATTATGGAAGATACTAATTACTCCTTACTGGCACTATATCAATTAATGTAATTATTGTCTAAATGTCAGTTAAGGCGCGTATTAGTTACGGTTGATTAATTAGTCTCGTATTCAATCATACACAAAAAATACTTAAGGTACTCGTCGCATAATCAGACTGATTGTTCATAACTAAGCTAATGAGGCAGCGCCATGGTAAGCATAGAAAAATTTGACTGAGTGTGATTGATTATGGCGTCATAAAACTAGTCCGATTATATTTATGTGTAAATAAAACAGTTCCATTAAAAGAGAAAATAATTCATGTTTAATTTTTATGAGCTTGGAGAGTCCAAGCTAAGGAATATATATACTAATCATCGAGTCTAGTCTCATGAGGCTAAATAAATCTAAGTAGCCCTAAAACTAATTTTTAATATATATTCGTACTTATTGCGCATGTTTCATCATCACTAGGCTCATTTAAGTTCAACTTGGCCTAACGCAACAAAGGCAAACTGAGCTGAGAAAACTTAATTTTGTGTGCGTCGCTACATCAGGTTTTACGCTTAGTTATGCTAATAAACCGGTATAAATCATGAAGCGAGCACAGCGCTGCAATCGGCGCTGTTGCAGCCGCTACGTAAGAAAATGTTCTCCGGGGTGGCTCAGTGGCTAACGCCTCGCTTTCACGACGCAGAGCTCCCATGTTCGATTCTGCGCGCCAGAGTGCTTTTTTTTCTGGATTTTTTGTTGCGCTTTCATATATATATATATATATATATATATATATACAGTGCATGACATGGACGCTGACGCCGGCGGCTAATTCCAGCTTAGAGTGTCCATATAATTGCTATTGCAAAAGAAGAAAAATAACGGAGAAATTTGTTGGAGAAAGGAAAGCACGACCCAGTTGTCGTTTTGGGTTGAAGCGCGTCGGAGAGAGCGACGTATAGTAGACTATTGATTGATTTGTGGGGTTTAACGTCCCAAAACCACCATATGATTATGAGAGACGCCGTAGTGGAGGGCTCCGGAAATTTTGACCACCTGGGGTTCTTTAACGTGCACCCAAATCTGAGTACACGGGCCTACAACATTTCCGCCTCCATCGGAAATGCAGCCGCCACAGCCGGGAATCGAACCCGCGACCTGCGGGTCAGCAGCCGAGTACCTTATCCACTAGGCCACCGCGGCGGGGCTATAGTAGACTATTACACAACACTGATAGCGGTACCAAGGTCTTAGAGTGAAATCACCGACAAAAAAAAATATGCTTTCATTTGTGAAAAAAAATCTGTGTTCACCGTGCCACTTGCTGAAATTGATGCCTTCACCGGTATCACAATTCCTGAGGCCCTATACAGCAGTACGGCGACTATACCTACAGACTGCAGTGACTTCCTGAAGTTAATGAAAAATTGCTAGAAAGAAAATGGGAACGCTGAGGACCACGGCAGCCGTCACATGAAAACTAACAACGCCTATGTGCGTCAGCTGCGCCCATCGAACAGCGGCTGCGCATGTTTTTCGCGTCGTCACCGTCACCGATATAAATATCTACAATAAAGCTCGCATGGCACTGCGATCGCTAAACTAATTTAGTGCTCAGAAGTACTACGCACAACGCGAAATTCAAGTGTAACCCTTTAATTGTGTACAAGAGAGCACTTTTTTTTTGCGAAAATGGTGGCTCTCTTCGCTTTGAATTTCGAGCTTAATATGGCGGCTCTAGCAGATTTTTTGGTATCCCCGAGGGCAGATTAGAACGGAGCCACTATAGTTCTTTGGCTGTCGGTTGTTTCGCCCCCGTTCGGCGATTGGTGAAACTTGAGACTTTATGAGACCTGACTGAGCATGATACAATTTGCGATATTGCTGAGCGAGTGGTGAGAAGGATTGGAGGAAAGCGCTACGAACTCAAGACAACCATATCCCGTGATTCGCCTGATTTGAAAATCGCAGAAAAAGAAATAAAAAACATGCAAACAAAAAAGTGGTCTTTACCTCGATAACAAATTTCATTATTTGCAAAAACTTGAGAGCCAAGAAACACAAACATCCAGACCCATCTCACTCCGCACAACTAGATATTAGGATGGCCGGCATTGAAACCGAAACTAGCCCGGAGTTTTCGAGCCCATTATATAACCCTGCAAAAAAAATTTGGTGCAACGGGAAAGGTGCTTATCTTGCATGCATGTGGTCAGGAGTTAGATTCCAGTGCTGTATGCAATTTGCAAGTTAATGACGCAGATTTGAATGAATGTGGTATTATCCGTTTTGTAATTGTTAGTGAAAAGAATCAGTACAGGCAAATTTGCGAGGTAGCAGACTGACAGGGTAAAAATTAAAATTTTTCTTTTGCGACCTCGTTTAGCCTCCTATATACGGGCTGTCACGCGTTAGGGCAGGTCCTACCTAACAGGAAAATATGACTTAAAATCCCGGCTAATCTTTGCCACGGCTATTCTAAAAGCCACTTGGAGTAGAACCGCTTCCTCTGAGACACGGCTACGGGACGGAGCCGCGTAACAAACTGAATAGAAGTGGCGATAATTTGATCAGATTTCCTTCTTGCAGACGTGTGTTCTAGCGAAGATTTGACCAAGAGTGTAGAGGTAATATGGTAGATAAGTTGCGAGAGTAGCAATAACAATTTAGTATCGTACTAATCAATTGAGTAGTACTTTTTACTTACTAACTACTTAGTATACTTAGCTAACCCGCATTTCACTACGTTCATCTACTGAGAGGCTAGACTTTTTTTTGAGAAGTGAATGGTCAGTATTCAGTGAGTGAATATGCCGAACTTTTTTTTAAGAGTGTTGGGCTAACACGCCGTAGGGTCGCGCAAAACATCTGATGCCCCGATTTCCCCATCTTCGCCTAATGCGTACTTGACCTGATCGGTAAGGCCTAGTGAGGGGCTTCCGTTCACTACAAGCCCCATGCATCAAATGTCTTATCTTACCGCAAATTATATTTAGCACGCTAACCGAGCGAGACAACCGAGCGCAATTAATCTTCTGATACCACTTAGCGAGTGGCAAGCGTGACAGGACGCAGGCACTGAACACAAGTCTTCTCCCGCTTCACCCGATTCGAAATTCAGAAAATAAAAGAAAACTGTAAAAAAAGGCACCTCTCAGATATTTCTTCTCCAAGTTTACTTATTTGCAAACACTCGCGAAAGATAACAAAGTCTAACTTCCACGTCAACATCTATTCTTTCAAGTAGATGTCTGGCAAGCGCGCCACGAGAGCACATGTTCCTTGACTCCGAAACTATAGCGCTGAGTTTCCTGTGCTTGGTATACCCGTCTTGCTGAACCATATAATACACAGCGATAGTCTATTTTACGGTGTAGCAGAAGTCACATCAGGTCAGAGCCCCAGCGTAATAAAAACATTCGAAGTGGTATGTGTGAAAGGAAACACTGCTTCCTGCTAAAGATCAGCCCCAGAAGCTAGTGGTCTTATTTGACTGGCAGGCCAGACAGGTGCATTTTGAGGGCAGGCTCTAGATATAAGCCTGTTTTCTGGGCAAAAACATTAAAAGCAGTTTTTACAGCGAAAGATGTTACGAGATCAGAACACGGGTCACACGCGATGCCGTAGTTGTGCGCTGTGCGTGTGGAGAGGAGGAGGAAACGGCTGAAAATTTGTTAATGTTCTGTAAAGGGCTCCATTCTATAGGCAGTTTCAAGGTGCCTAGCGTCTATTTCGTTTTTCATATAAAAGAAACGTGCGTGTAGTACAAGGGAATGTTACATAACTTTATGCAGCTCAAAAGAACAAATATTTTAATATATTTTGTTAAATAAGGGAAGGAAAGAGTGCAAAATCAGTGGGCTATTTTCTGAAGCTCTTGTGGTCATTTAATGCCATTGAAGCACATCGTTGGAAAAAACCAGAAGTCATCAAGGGGCTGCGTTTGTAAAAGTTGAAAGGGTACAAGATAATGGCGCGGAATGTTTTAAAGCATTGGTGTTTAGAGACAGTGAAGGCAAAATAGACTTTAAACGGGTAGAAATAACCAAGAGAGGTATGCTGATTTGTGGCTACAATCAAGGCGCGTATGAAATCCAATCCTTAAACACCTAGTGATAGTACTTAATTTTATGGCTGGGGGGCTGAGCCACCGCTCTACCTAAAGGGCACAGCTGGATATATCTATCCATACATTCATCTGTCCATCTATCCATTGCCGCCACCACCAGTGTTCGTAACCAGTATCGAAGGAAAAAATACGTAGTAAAAAACACCAAGGACACAGTGGGCTCGAATCCAGGTCCGCTGCGTGCCACCCCAGTCTATTACTGAGCCATGCCACTGCTTGGGACTTGTTCGCAAAGTTGCCTTAGGCAGGCTTGATGTTGGTAAAAGAATCATGTTGAGTTATAAAGCATTTTAGAACAGCAAAGAACCACCCAGGCGTCACACATTGCGAATAGCGTAACGAGTGGGTCGTCCAATACTCCAACTTATAGCAAAAGCTTGTTTCTGTTCAGCTATAAACTGTGGCGCATACCCACTTCAGGCATAATTCATCATCATCGTCAGCCATTGCATGAACAGTTGGCACAAAATTTTTGTGCAAGTGTTTAGCGGATTCCATGCTTCTAAAAAGAATGACGAAAGATAGCATAATGAATGCTGGCCTACTACCTAGAAATTATGATTATTATTGCCGTAGTTGGTACCCAGCAAGTGTGCTTGCCGCGGTTATCCAATGAGTGTTTAGAAAAGGCTCTGAAAGGCCGCTCTTCTAGCTTTCGCTGTGACTGTGCTGCCCCTTCAGCGCCGGCCTGGCGTTTTTAACGCAATAGTGTTAAAAAGCTCGTTTCGCATATATTCGGGCGTTGGCGGTGGTGGCGGTGCCGGCGTCGGAGTCGTTGGTTGTGAGCAAAAAATCTTCATAATATGCATGACCGAGAAGTCGAGAACGCTGCGAATAAAATAAAGAAATGATCCTAGAGCACAGTAGAGACCAAACCAGGGTTGTTTGGGTCAAAGGGGGGGTGACACCCGGGTCGTTTGCTTAGCAAGTGGATATTCTACTACAAGGCAACGCCTCTGCTTGCAAATGCAGTGAAAGTAGCTTTCATGTTTCACAAACACACGCGTCCTGTATACATGGTTCCTAGTGCAACATGAAATATTGCAGTATTATAGCACGGTATACAAGCGTCCATTGGCAACGGGTGTCAGAATATGTGATTATAATAATGGCTCCGTGGTTGCAAGCCAATACCCCACTACAAAAGGCACACACACTACTGCGCCTATTCCCTTAACGCAACGTAGTGGGTGCATAGCAAATTCGGAAAGGTTTCATGCACTAAGACTTTGAAGTATACGCACTAGGAACGGGATGTCGCTATTGCGTTCGGCACTTCCCCTAACGTTTTTTCTCTTTTTTTTTGGCTGAGATAAGAAAGCCGTTGTATGTTATCTATTGTGCTTATTCTAATTTTGAACTTGTCGTTCGTAGGTAACCGTCTTCGATCCTCAGTAAAAGATTTCGAATCACCGACATTACCGAGATCACCGACATTTATCATGTACCAACCGGCTCAAATAAACACTTTATTACCAACACATTCAACTTCATATTCTTATATAGTGGGCATACCTTGCATGTGCTTCGTCGTGATAGCAGAAAGTAAATGGCCACAGCGATGGGAAGATTGTTGAAACATTGCAGGTATTCGTCAAAGGTTCAAAGAGGTTTAAGTGTTGAAATCGTTCTTCGGTAGACCTTATGACTTTTCCGAATTCACTTTAAATCAAATGCGCCGCTTCATTGCATTACACTAGAGTTTATTTACTATTCTACTATAAAATTCGTCCTGCTGCTTCTTTCTTTTTCTTTCTCGTAAATAGATCAATCGTAACCCGTTATTAAGGAGGTAATTCATGAAAGCTATTCGGTTCTTGGCCGAACGCCCAGCGTGGGTGTGCGCCACATCTTCAAGGAACTTGGCTTGAATGTGTGGTCTGGAAAATAGAGTTTCCTATATATACGCTAGATAAAACTCTGGCGCTAGTGTCTATGGGAGCTGCAACGTACGGCGCTTCAGCGAGCATGGCAATTATGGGTACTAGATAGATTTGCCTCATTTTCGTACTTTACGTTCCGTTTGGCTTCGCGTGGCTTAAACCTGCTTTATCACGAGATCACAATTAGCAGTGACTTATCAGTTACGCTTCACGACCCTGATCTTTTAGGCACATCAATTTGAATTGGTTCACAAAGTTCAAGACCGTTTTTTCAATTCGAAACAAAACCAATACTGCAATAAACAAAGCCACAAGTGAGATTCGAGGTCCGCAAGTAAAAAGAAGCGGCAAGTTCATGAATGCACTACCCACCATTCCCACGGTCACTGAACTATCGCAGTGCAAGAGTCCCCTGTAGTTAATTTTAGGAAACTCTGTGGTCTGAAACACGCTTTTTTCTTCATCATCAACATCATCGTCAGGCTCGGCTACGGCGCAACAGAGGGCAGGCCTCGTTCATAAGCTGCTTCGAATCAAAAACAAAGCAGGTCAATAGAACCACAGCTCAAACGCATCTTTGGCCATTCTTAGTTTTCCTTGCCTTGGCTATACTTTGTTGTAACGGTGAGATGATTGAGCATTCCTCAAACTACACCTTCCCATGCCAACAGCGCCGAAATCGATCCAACCAGATATGACCCGAAGACTTTTGCCGCATTCGTAAACAAGGAGTAGCTGTCACAAGGCTGCGTTGCCGGGTACCAAATCTAAATTTCTATAAACACAGGTCTGCTCAGCCACCTTCGCCACTGCGTGCCTTCTGTGATGAACTGGAAACAAGAGATCATTTTGCTTTGACCTATAGGTGGTTTAACACATCACTAAAAACCCTTTAAGAAATACCTTTACCTGGTATGGGTATGGACTTATCTGTGCCTGTAGTTTTGTCTTTTAGAGCTTCCATATCTGGGTTCCCTAATGCGACAGTATGCGCGGCCATCCGGGACTACATTGATGAAACTAATAGGTTGACTAATTAACCTGTTTCATTATCCTAACATGTCCACAAAATCATATACGTATGAAAATTACATTATTGCTCTATTTTAAAAATAAATTCGTTTATGTAAATAATGTTTTTTGCATTACTTTGAGCACCACACTTTCCTAAGCTATCGGTAATTTTTTCTATTATACCTCCATCATTCCAAATCTGATCAGTAATTTTCCAAACCACTGGATTCTTGGTCAATTCCCCATAGTGAATATGCGCCACAATAAATGGGTGAACAACAACAACAACAACGACGACGACGACGACGACGACTCCCGGGAATCTGTACGCCAGCGTATCAGCCGAGTCCGTCATACATGTCATCGGAGCCACTAGGTTTATTCATACGCGATTCCAATGACTTCAAGCATCGATGCGATGCACTTTCATCCAGCGCACACTGGCCGCCATCGAAAGTCGCTGGGCGCACTCGCCGGCACTTCGCTGTCTCATACATGAGAACACAGGTTTGTCAATTGGTATGCGTCACTAAAGTAGCATAGTGAGATACTTTCTTGGCCATTAGATTTGGTTTTCAGCAAATCTGCTATGGAGTTGTAACTATCGGTTTACAGATGCAAATCAGTAAACACTGATACGGCTGCTGCACTTACATATCGTCCCTTGCACAAGAAAATAGACCTTATTCAATCAAGTATACGTGCACACCTATCGAACATTACAGTGCATATAAAACTTACGTGCACGTCAACCAGCAGGAAAAGTGAAATACTGCTCTTGGAAGTAACAGCTGATAATCTTCCCCAGCTCCTCAGTCATTTTGTGTACTTTCTTTCCTATGTTGTGAATTCTGAAAAACTTGGCGTCATGTCATGCCACAGTGGTATGTCATGCGTGGATGGCAGCAGTTTCTATGTTACGAAGGTGCAAGGTTCAGTTAGAAAAAAATCGCGTCTGTTTTCAAATGGCAACCCGTGAAGCGGGATGACTTGTTTTTTTTACCAGTTTTTTTTGTGTGTGTGACCATGTCGGGACGTGGTACTACAGTGATATAGTGCTCGCCTGGTCATACGTAGGCGTTGAGTTCGAATTCTGCTTGGTAAATTTTGTTTTTGTGGGGTATTATATTAAAGATGTCTCGAGCCTTCACCTTACTCAACTGATAGTTTGTCTGTAGTGTAAACCAATTTTTGGTGACGCGTAGGGAGTTGCCGCTGTTCCTTGCTTCGAAAGTGTTTCTGTTGGTATTTTGGCAAAGAAATTTTCACTATCGGAAAACCATGTTTTCAATATTACTGAAAGTTATTTTGATGAATCGACACATTAAACTGATATTTCGTGGATTTACGCTAAGAGGGAATATATGGTTATATTTCTTATATTGCGGGAATATATGGTTATAGAGGGAATATATCGTTATATTGCTGGAGAGTTATATTGCTTGGCAGTGTCGGGGGTCTACATTGTACTCCGTAAGCAAGCACGGAGTGTGAGAACGCCTTCACAACTCATTGGAACGTGAGTTACATAGATTGGGTCTCCCCCTGAATAGCAGAGTGTTCGCAGTCTCTTTTACCCTGCCTTCAAGGACAGAGTGAGTTGCATGGCACCCTACTCCCGCACGGAGTTAAGGAACTCTGGCAGGAGTAATAGAGTTGCTCTGCTTTTGCAGTACCCCTCTACTTCTGCGAGCGCACACATTCTATTAAAACAGGAAAGAAAGCACTTTCCTCATTACTTCCCTATAATGGAACGAGTTCCCGTTACAAGTTCCTGTAATCCGACAGGGACTCGTTACAGTTACATTTTGATAATTGCAAGATGTCGTCACATTAGGGTACATTTGACTTTTTGATAAAAATTAGTGTCGGATAATCCTCGTGCGAAATAAATTATTCAACTTAGAGCTCACATCAAGCTATGCATACAATGAATTTTGTGTATAAAATACTCCGCGCAAAGCGTCCGAGCAGAGTGAGCAACATAGCAGCATGCACTCGATACACGCTAGATATTATAATGAAATAAGGCTGCAAAGTGCTTTGTACAGAATTTTTTTGGTTATAACATGGAGGGTTAGATCATAAAACAACAAAAAAGAAGAATTGAAAAGTTGTCCTAATACTATTCTAAAAGGAAGTCATGAAAGAACAACTGAGTACTTACGAAAATGGCCATGAGTTTTCGGGAAATGCTCTGGTTAGTTTATTCCTATCAGCTATTTATTCTGGAACAAAAGAGTATCAAAAACGTGCGTAGTAGCGAGTATTGGCGTTAGAAAATGAAGATAGTGGTGCTGAGTGGGCCTACTTAACAATTAGTTTATACTTATATGTTGTGGGGGTGCTGACACCTCCTGTGAAGTTGTTTGCGCCGCGCGGTGCACATGTCTCGCCCAAAAGCCGCATTTCGGGTTACAACTACCGGGCGACAGAAGGCCTTGTGTTTGCGTTGAGCACCACTATCATCATCATGGTTGTTACAGTATGTAGCGCTGGCAGTGACCCCTGGCGGAAGCAAGCCTTGGTGGCGGGGGAGACATGAGCGAGTCTCTTCTGCGCGTGGCGGTTGCCGCGAACGGTTGTTTCTAGCGTGGGTCCCCGGTGCTGGGCACCGTGGGCTGCGCATCGGGGGCCCTCGTGGTAAGTCAAGCGTTGGCGACGCCGCCTTGGGTGTGTTATTGCGTTTGTCATGTTGTTGCGTGTTTGTCGTGTTATTGTGTTTGTCATGGAGTGTATGGTAATGTTGTTTACTGATGTCCTAGTGTGTTGATACCGATTGATGTATCGATTCAGCAGACGATATCGTCGTCGAAATTAGTTAAATAAATGTGTGTTGTTCATTGGTTTGTAACGACCATGTCTACTGTGTCCTTTCACTCCAAGAGCGTGACGTGGAGATCACTCGCCTGTTCGAGACCCCACAATGTATGCATGTATGAACTTCACATCGGCGACAGTAAGTTAGACGTAGGCAAGCGGAATTTTGCCCCGCCACGGTGGTATAGTGGCTAAGGTACTCGGCTGCTGACCCGCAGGTCGCGGGTTCAAATGCCGGCTGTGGCGGCTGCATTTCCGATGGAGGCGGAAATGTTGTAGGCCCGTGTACTCAGATTTGGTTGCACGTTAAAGAACCCCAGGTGGTCGAAATTTCCGGAGCCCTCCACTACGGCGTCTCTCATAATCAAATGGTGGTTTTGGGACGTTAAACCCAACATATCAATCAGGCAAGCGGAATTTGATTAAACACTCAGCGACAATTTTTTTAAAGACCATCAGTCATACTACAGACATGTCTAAAGCGAATTTCGTGCTCGTGTATTACATAACACATGAAGCACTATTCGAGTCGGTCTTCAAATGTGCAGTTAGGATACTGCGCTGTAGATATTAAAAAAATACCCCCTCATGTACCGACATAATTAAATTTCTTGCAGAGGAAACGGCACTGAAAGGAACAATACTTAGGCGTTAATAGTGCTGATTCGATGTTTCTGTGTGCGTAGGAAATAATGCTAAGGATACACACACGCAACTTAGTGAAGCTTCCTGTTCGTAGTAAGCCAACATATTTCCGTCTCTCTCTGTCTCTCTCTCTCATTTCTCTACTATTTCTCTCTCTTTCTTTTTATACGATCTCACTTTCTTCTTTCCCTCCTAATTTCCTTCCACTTTACCAGCTAACCTTTCGAGCCTCTTTACTTTACTATATACAATAAAGTTGTGCTTTGCTCTGATGACGTGCATGCACGTTGCAGAGTAATGCAGAGGCAATAACTCCCTCGAAATCACACTTCATTAGGATTCTTACTCAGCTAAGAGATGTATACAAGCAAATGAAAAGTGTAATGTACTAATAATATCTGCGGTTTCACGTCCCTAAACCCTAATATGGTTATAAGAGATGCAGTAGTGGAGGACTGTGGAAATATCGATCATCTAGGGTTCTTTACCATGCACGTGAATCTAAGTACACAGGCCTCAAACATTTTTGCCTCTATCTAAAATGCATCCGCCGCAGCCAGGATTCGGTCCCGTGACCTTCGGGTTTGCAATAGAGTGCCATAACCACTAGACTACCATGGTGGGGAGGAAAATCAACCAGAATGGCATTACTGAGGTGCTTCGTACCGCGTACTGGTTTATGATTTGATAACGCCGTTACTTCATGTATTCACTGTAGAGATGAATCTGAAGTATTAAGGAGGCTGTGTTCGTCGTTGGGCCACCATACCAAAATCGATTGCTTGATATGTGGGGTTTAACGTCCCAAAACCACCATATGATTGTGAGAGACGCCGTAGTGAAGAGCTCCGGATATATCGACCCCCTGGGGTTCTTTAACGTGACCCCAAATCTGAGCGCACGGGCCTACAGCATTTCCGCCTCCATCGAAAATGCAGCCGGGATTCGATCCCGCGACCTGTGGGTCAGCAGCCGAGTACCTTAGCCACTAGACCACCACGGTGGGGCCACCATACCAGAAGAATAAATACATCAGTTCTCAGTCTGCATTGAATCAATTCAAAATGCCATGCCTATGATGAGTACCATGAAAGAAAAAGAACTTGATAGGTTATGAAGCACGCCTTCAGATTGTTAATAACCAGTTTCAAGTATCGCGTCGGTGATATCTGATCTTTTTTCACGAAAGAGTTTTTTTCTTTCTCTTTCTCCATATTTTTCTATCACTCTCCTTACTTGTTTCGCTGCCTGTTAGAGTTATTCAATCCAACGACGGACAAGTGAGTGCACGTGTTCTGGGTGCCAAGCAAAAGAGAAATAGGATGAAGAAAGCGTGTGCCGCTTACAGAGCTGCGGAGTTGCAACTCCGAAACTGGATTTACTCCGGAATCATGGCACATCTCCGCGGCTCCGGAATGGAATGATGATAGCGCTTGGAGGAATAGAATGAAAATGAAACTAAGCGCCTTTTGCACGAAATCGAACGGGAATGAAATGCCTTCTTGCGAAAACTTGTGCTCGCCTTTGTCTACGCGCTGCTTTTCATGCTACAAACATTGGTAAGTCAGACCCTTGAATTTAACCGTGGAGCAGTATTTCAAAAAATGGCTTGACTCATTACAAGCATGCTGCACTCATAAGCATTCATACTAACACTATTTTGTCCTTATATAGACTGTGTTGCTTCGAAGTCTGTCTGGCTCGCGTAACCACGGTTCCATGCCGTTGACGCCCACCGGCAGCGGCGGCGTACCTCTGTCAGTCTCCTGGATAGTCGCCGCACGTGGCGGATCGTTGGTGACAAAGCAGACCGACGGGCACGTTGAAGACGCTTGCACTCAGCTTCCTTGGCTCGCGTCTCGTCGGTGTTACCGCGCGCCACCTGTATTCTCGGACGCATGCACGAACGAACAGACGCATGGACGGATGGACACTTCGCCCCCACTCATAATCATTGACTCCGTGGATATGCCGTGATTTTTTGTACCTGACGAGGTAGCCTATCTACACTGCTATACAATGAAGTGCCGATTACTTGCACCTATTCAGTGCCTTGGAATGCGTACAGAAGAAAGAACGTTACCTCTGAAGTTTTTTCTTAAAGGTAATGACGATATACCGTTACAGTTACACCGATACTAAATGAAACGGTGGCCTTCCTCTGTTTCTCCCAAAAGGAAATATAGTTCAGGCAACATCGCCCTTTGGAGCACCGTTCCGTACAACACTGTTGCGCTACCCGCAATTCATTCCTCCGCGTCTGTGGCTTTGCGTGTTCTGGCTATTAGAACGGCGCCCATAGCACAGTTTTGCGTGGTCTCGTGGCTAGCTGCGTTTACCCCTCTACTGGAACTGCTCCCGTCAGCTCGGTGCCCTTTGAAAGTGAAAATGCGATTGGGCGCTCTAAAAATGTCTCCGAACGAATAACCATCGCGCACATCGTACAAACGAGGTTTTCAGTAATAATAAAATGTGGAGTTTTTACGTCCCAAAACCACGGTATGATTATGAGAGACGCCGTAGTGGAGGGCTCCGGAAATCTTGGCCATCTGGTGTTTTCTTGCGTGCACTGACATCGCACAGTACACGGGCCTCTGCCATTTTGTCTCCATCGAAATCAGACCGCCGTGGCTGAAATCGAACCCGGGACCTTTGTGTCAGAAGCCAAGCACCCTAGCCACTGTTCCACCAACGCGGAAAACGAGGTTTTCAGCTGTGATAAGTGGGTCATAACTTACCTATTTCAAAAAAAAACCAAAAAAACTGTAAAAAACAAGGCGCAAAATATGCGTCAGTGCTCTTTTAAGGAAGATATTATCACTGCTCTTTTCATTATGTTGGTATAAGGCCTGTGTCCTATATTTTGTTGCTGAATTCCACCAGAGCTTTAATGAATGCAAGTGAGAGGTGGGAAAGCGTGGATTAATGAATACAGTCCAGGCCAAATGCCGTTTTCTTGCCTGAACAAGGTCAATAACGATAGGTATAGCGCGAGAGCAGAACGACGACAAAGAGACAAGAAGGACACGAGCGCTCGTGTCCTTCTTGTCTCTATGTCGTCGTTCTGCTCTTGCGCTATAATTATCGTCATGTTATACCAACTAGCTCAATCTGCCACACTTCTGAATAAGGTGCTCCGCTTTATTCCTGAAGTGTTATGGGAGGATTGTAGGGCTGAAGTGATGATCCTGTGATAGGGAATCTCTGTATTTCTGTGAACTGTTCGTGTTTTAGAGATGGATTAGAGTAATTAACTGAGCTTGAAATAGTATAAAAGTGCTGGCCTATATACTACGTCAGGTTGTTCTCGCAGTGTTTGCTTACCTGATGCTACGAGTAAAGAAATAGTAAGTGGTGAATGACCCCTGAACTTAGTAACGTGATCCCACAGCGTTTCTGATGTGACTGAGCTGTCAATTGCGAACACATTTTTGCCATGACGACTTTTCCCGCCTGCCTTCAGACATAACGCGCTTCGGCCTAGGCTTGTTTGTGGGGTATCTTTTCAAGACGCGCTGTTTCTTTGCCTATCCTGATGTCTACCACGGGTTTGGCTTGTTTGGTACACTGTTCAGTGATTACGGTGTTGCTTTTTAGGCCGCTGTGATTTGTACTGCTGTGAGTTTCTCATTCATTTTGTCCGTACTCATATCGGATGCAAGTGCCTTTTCGAGCTACGCGTTCTTTTTGAGAAGAGGCCAATCAGCCTGTTAAGCCTGCAGCTGCGTGGTTTTGGTCTTGTGCTAGCAAAGGTTGATGTAATTTTTACGCAAGTAGTCACTTTCATAGGAGCTGTCGAGGACCAACGAATCACAATAAGTAAACGCATGGCCAGCGAATTGACAGATTGAGCCAACTAAACTTTCATGATGTAGGTGAGAAGTACGATAGTGAACCTGAGTGTAGAAGAAATGTGTGGTTTATAGGATGAAATCTTTTACGATTTACCTTCTGTTCTCTGTTTTCTCACTCGCCTAGGGTGTACAGTGGGTATTAAAATCACCAACTGAAAGGAATGGTTATTGTAGCTGTAAGAGGAAGTGTCTTGAAGGCCAGTTCGTACATGATACTCAGAAAGAAACACTACGAAAACGGCACGAAGGAAGAATTACCACACAAGTGCTGACAAGCCACAGCATGTATCAGCTGCTGACAAGCCACAGCTGATAACACCGGAAAGTGCATGGCTGAAGAAAAAAAGAAGACTAGAACAATAATATGCGCATAGGGTGAAAATCAACAAGAATATGCGACGAGTCGAAATGTCCCAAGCTAATTAACAGCTCAAAAACAATCTTTTTTTTTTTTTCGAGGAGGGTGAGCGAAGGCTGACAGACGCACATGTTTCCTTTCTTCTTGATATGAAAGGCTTCGTTGATTTCGCTCTCGATACTGTGACGATATCGTGGCAGCACCTTGCAATCATGGGAGAGCGTGGTGCAGCCACACGAGGAACAATTCGCTGTTGAGGCACTGCTTGTTGAAGTCCTGAGATTGTACGCATGCTCTCCCAGGCAATCGTTCAAACAGCGACTGTTGTGTCCAGTATATATATATAGGTGCCGCGACGTGACTGATGCATGATGCATTGGAATACCGAATGCACCAGCAACTATGCTATTACCTAATGGCACGAATGAAGAAATAACTTCTTGCTTTGTAACTCCTCTTAATAATAATGACTGGCTATGGTGGTTTTATATACGAGATGTCGATGCCAAAATATGCCTGACTAAGGAACGAAAAAAAAAAGATTGCTAAGCGCGTCAGCAAGATCAACTCCTTTTAGTTCATTCATTGCCTTCTTTTAGTACAGTCGTAGTTATTTCAAGCGCAGTCTCAGTTAACGAAGCGAATGTCCTCCAAATATTATCAGTGTGTCGCGCAGGTGATTTTAAGGCATTAAAATGATGGTGCTTTTTAGCAACCTCTAATTGTTTTGAGACGTAGTTTTTGAATTCTTTATATATTTTAATGCTTCCGGTTATTTAGTTTACCTAAATGAACTGTATAAAATCTGTCATATTTATAAACTTAAGCAAGTGCGTATCTATCCATGATTTGCGACATCTTTTTGCCTGCTTTAAAGTTTTTCCTGGTGAACACGCATGGTACATTTCCTTGGTGAATTGCATAAACGTGTCATAAGTGGCATCTGTACACTTTCTCCATAGATATGATCCTATGCAGCGCTGGCAATACGTGCATGGAATGCAGACAAGGTGTTAGTATTTACGAGCCTATAAGAGAACGCTCAGTGTACTTGTTTATGCTTTTAAACCGTGGTAGCAATGAATACTAACGCAGGTAAGTGGCCATTAATTCCGCCAACCAAAACACCAGGTTTTATAAAATACGCATTGAAGTTAGGTATCAACAAGTCCAATGCAGTTTTACACGTTGCCGTAGCTCGCGTAGGCGACGTTATAACATTTTCACAAAGACCAAGATTTATATTGTCACGATAAAAGCTATCCTGGTTTTAATTTCAATTTATTCGGTGTAATCATGTTTATGTTCAGGTCGCCTTCAAGAACTATTAGATATATGTTATTAAAAATCCTACAGAGAATTTAAATGGGATAAAAACAACAAATAGTTTCACGATGGTGGGCGTTAGCATACACAAAACAAGTAGTATTGCTACATTTAACTACGCCAGTGTCCTAGCGCTGATTAGCACAACAAAGTTCAGAACGAAGCTCCGAGTTAAATGTCAAACCAGCATTGAAACAGTCCCCCCACGTCTATCCCGATGAGTCATCTAAAAGGATTTGCAACCGGGAAAGTTATACACACCTTCTGAAGCAAATCATGTTCCCGAAAACATGACAAAACCAAATTAACATTTCGTTCCGCCCCAAAAAACAGTCAAGTTCATCTCATGCTTCTACTGGATAATAAGCTTAAAATGTAAACAGCTGCCGCAATTCAAACCGGACTTCACAAATTGGTTCAAGAAATACACTAGACTCATGAAAAACAACACAGACAAGAAATCTTGGCTGTCTAAATTCAAGTGCTGGACAGTTTACCTAGGTCAGTCGTGCACCGCATGACAACCGCAGGTTCACTTTTTTTTTTCTTTCGAACAAGAAGATTCCGGTTTGCATTCCACGCGAGGCGATAATCATAACGCAATTGCCCATCCTGTGACGTCGCGCGGCAACACGTTTTTACAGATTGAAACTTCAGCGCAAATTTTTCGTAAAAACTTCGCACTTTGCAATCCACCTGTTTTTCGGAGAGCTGTGAAAATCCAACATTATTTCCAGGTACTCTGCCTTGCCGTGAAGGCAACCTGTGTACCGCTCTCAACATCAGTACACCAGTCAATTCAGACAAGTTCGCTAGTTTTCATTTAGCCTTGTGATGAGATTTTCTAGTATTTTATGTACTTCAACGTTAAGTTTCCTGCTGCGCCATTCAAGATAGTTTTCAGATGGTTTGAGTTGCTGAACATCGCTTGGGTTTCCAGTTTTTTCGAGCGTAGATACTTTTTTGCTTCAAGCTGGTCAGTTCTGTTTTTCTGGGAAATTTGACGACTCAGGACGTCACTTAGTTTATGAGACATTAGCTGGATCGAAGCCCTTACTTCATGAACCCGCTGGGGCAAGCTATTAGGCTTGTGTAACTTGCTAGATGATCTCTGCCAAGACAACCGAAAGGTCGGTATCACCTGTGCTTTCGCTGTATTAGCTTTCAGCGCTCTGAATACCGCACATCGCCACGCCCTTCAGCCACTCTCGCCTTCATTTTTATATGCTGCTTCAGTGCAGTCAGAACAATCGCCGAGATGGTAGCAGTACTCACATTCGGAGCGCTTCATGAAGCGTCCATCTGCGGGAAGGGGGTTGTTGCAGGACCAGCATTGCGTCTTCATTGGCACACCAATTGTATACGTAGTACAAGAAGTACCAAAGCGCCAAAGCACTTGACACCAAAACAAGTATCAACGCAGTGGCAACGGGGATCGCAGTGGAAAAAATACAGGACCAATCTGCAAAGGGCGATATAAAGATTTGAGCGGTGGGAGGGAGGGGGGGGGGGCTTTTATTATCATCGTCACCGCCCGTGTGAGCTGGATGAGCTTGCCCGTCACGAGAGCAGCCATGGTCAAATTATATGATTTGATTGATTTGTAGGGTTTAACGTCCCTAAACCACATGATTATGAGAGACGCCGTAGTGGAGGGCTCCGGAAATTTCGACCACCTGGGGTTCTTTAACGTGCACCCAAATCTGAGCACACGGGCCTACTACAACATTTCCGCCTCCATCGGAAATGCAGCCGCCGCAGCCGGAATTCGGACCCGCGACCTGCGGGTCAGCAGCCGAGTACCTTAGCCACTAGACCACAACGGCGGGGCTTATATGAGTCGCGATACTAAGAATGAAAAGTGTCCAAAACCTATTGCCACAGGTATAAACGCCTGCTGGCGATTAAAAAGCGACTAGGTGTGGAGGGGCAAAATAACCAAAACTAAAACTCAATATTATGTTTGTTTCAAATAGTCGCAATTTCGTGTATGTCAACCTTAACTATTATTTGCCTTATACGTTTATTTTAGCATATATGGCTACATGGTTGATTGTCACAATTGTTCGTCGAGTGCCGTAAATCTGTCAACGAGGCGCCACTCACTTTTGCGCGGTGAATTCGGGCGCATCTTCCATAGTTTATTTGTGTGCTTATGTGCTGTTTGCTGGCGTTACGTTTCAGAGCTGAACTAGTTCATGGAATGTGTAGATAGCAGCTCCTATCATTGCATTTGCTGGCTCACTGCCGGCGTGCACTCGCCTTCCGTAACGGTGAATGCGACCAACGCTAAGTAACGAAACGCTGTACTCTACGGTTGCCAAAGGAAAATTCTCAAGGCTGCTGTCTCGCTGCAGTGGCTTTCCACGATTGAGCAACGTGATATTTTGAACTATTATGCTACCGTGCTTGTGAACGGTTTCGTCACACTTTCGTCTGCGAAGTTTTCGGTATACATTGCAAGTACACTGTTTGACTAATAAAACAATTTTGCTTGCTCTGTCTTTCTTGTCTCCCGCACACGCAATAATCGAGCCATAACGCCCAATAACGTCACGTATTTATAACGGCACGTACAAGGACAGAATAAAATAAAATGTATATCGTGGCATGTAGGGCGAACGCACGACGCCACCACCGCTTTCCGCTATGGCATTATACAATATATATATATTTGTTGGCTGTTAGTTGTTGTCTCTGTGCGTAGATGGCGACGGCGGTAACGAGCCGCAACGACTTTATGCATGGGCTTATATGAAAGTTACGTCAGAGTCCTTCAATACTTTTAGTTATCACAAAGCTTCGGCAAAAAATTTATATATACCTTTGCATCGGGCGAGGCGGTGTGGTCTGGCAACCAACGCATTCCTCCTCTCTGACATGCGGGCGACGGCTTGGAGTGTGTGTGTTGATGCTGGTATGTGTGGCGTTTATCGATCAATTCGCCGCGTAGCAAGCCAACCAGCGGATTTTGTTTGTTTTTTTTCACTGCTATGACGGCCAAGAATTGGTCATGAGAGAAACACTGCGCTGTTTTGGGTGCAGTAACAACTACAGGAAAAGAAAACTGCTGTCGGAAGAAATATGCCAAGTGTATCACCAGACGCGGAGTTTTTGTGACTGTGGACTCTTCAAGTTGCATCGTTTTCTTGTTAACGAGGAGCAGCGGCTTCTATGGCTTGCAAACTTGAACAGAAAAAACTTTCTACCTTCCACGGGTACTCTGGTATGTGCAGAGCACTTCTTCTCAGGTGAACGAACCACAACGGCTTCGACACCAGTGCTCAACATTGGCTATGAATGGAAGGTACGCAGCCTACAGCTATTCCAACGATGACAATATTTCCCCGTCTATCGCAAGTCAAAGTACTGTGGCACCGATAGTCACTCAAACATTGCGACTAAAAAAAAGAAGATAGAAAGGAGACGCGCAGCCACTTCAGCGTCGTTTGATGTAAGAGATGTATTCAAGTGCACACCTGTAAAACAAACGAGCGAGCAAGATACGGTCACTTTTTCGATGTTGAGAAACAATTTAGACAACAGTTAGTATGCAATCGTCAGTGCCATGAAATGACGACGAACCACTTCACTCCAACGCATGGCTTCATGTGAAAGTGGTAGCCAATGCGACGGCACGGTGTAAGAAATCTTGTTAGAAAAGCGGATGACTACAGCTCAAGGAAAATCTTCACTATGCTTTCGAAGCGCTGTTGCTCAATCTGGAAAAGAAAGACCTAAAATACTGAGCATTCTTAGAGCAGAAAGTCGGTGCTGTGAATATACTGCGTCGACAGAGGCGAACTCGTTCGCGGCACTGTATAATAAAGCAATTGACCCTCAATGACTTGAACCTTGTCGAAACGACACATAGACTAATTTACTAAAGATCCTGCTTCACTTCAGTTGAAATTCAGAACGTAGAAACTAAACAGGAACAACAAAATTGCAGCCGCACGCTTACCTTCTATGCAAATTAACAGCGAGCTTCCCGCGTGCCAGATGGGTTGCCAGACCAGAAAAGAGCCACGCGCTAGCATGATGGCGGTGCCCTCAAAAAAAAAAAAAAAACGTCTATAGGGACGGAAGCAACCACTAGCGGTGCCCTCGCCCACGGCGGGCAAAGACCTAGAAAACAGCAGGGGGCCAAACCAAAAAGAATTATCGGTTAAAAAGAAGGTGAAGGAAGCTGAGACCGATATGTGGAGAATCGGCATGATTAAGAAGTCTGCACTAGAGATCTATCGAACATTTAAGCAGGAAATTGCCAAGGAAAGGATCTATGATGATACTCGGGGTAGTTCTCTGCTGTTTGAGGCCAGGACGAGAGTATTGCGAACCAAGACATATCGGACCAAATACGAAGAGGTAGACACGGTATGCAGTGCGTGTGGAGAGGAAGAGAAAAGTGCCGAACACTTGATAATGTTCTGCAAAGGGCTTCACCCTATAGTTCAGGATGATGGCGCAGAGTTTTTCAAAGCACTGGGGTTTAGGGACAGGGAGGGCAAAATAGACTTTAAGCGGGTAGAATCAACTAGAAGAAGGTTGTTTCATTGGTGGCTAAAGTCAAGGCACGAGTGAAAATTAAAGCCTTCACTGCAAAGTACGAATCCTCAACCTCACTATTTAAAGGGAAAGAATAAATCTAGTTTTTAGTTCATTAAGTATTACGGCTTGGGGGCGCTAGCCACCGCCCGATCCAAAGGCTACAGACATATCCAACCATCCATCCATCCATCCGTCCGTCCGTCCGTCCGTCCGTCCGTCCGTCCATACATCCATCCATCCATCCATTCATCCATCCCCCATCCATCCATCCATCCATCCATCCATCCATCCATCCATCCATCCATCCATCCATCCATCCATCCATCCATCCAGTTCATGGCTGCCATCGAACTCGTTACCTTGAGGTCAGCAGCGAAGCACCGTGGCAGCTACACCGCCACGGTGGTGATAAGAAGATTGGCTAACGATGGCGCCGGAACAGAAGTCAAATGTAGTCAAAAAGTGGCCACGGTACCAACCTAAAATTTGCATATATGCAGGCGGGGTCTTAATGTAGCCCATTCGGTGAAAAATAGCCACCAACAGCAACCACGTCTGCAACACTGAATAATCGGATGTCACGTTCTTTCTTATCAGCGAGTCTTCTATGGTAAAGTGTCTAAAAAATATGGCCTAGTGCAATGCCAAAAGACTGTGCTTTTGAAAGTACAGTGTGGATATTACAAGCAGCATGATGACGTAGGGGATCATTTTACGAAGCTCATGACTGAAATGTAAGTAATAAATTTAGCTGAACAAGTGGAAGAGAGCATTCGCTAGATTGTAACATTAAGCGGATAGAAGGGAAGCTACGTGATGCATCATTATTATTAGAAATGGTTTCATTGCGCACCACACATCTGTTTTCATGACACGGGGAACGTGCTTTTACGTTTCAAACGTGTGATAATATTATGAGAAACGCCGAAGTGGATGGCTTCAGAAATGGCTACCGCCTGTCGTTCTTTGACGTGGGCTGACATCGTATGTACAGTGCAGGGGCGTCTAACATTGCGCCTCCATTGAAATGCGAACGCTGCGGTAGGGTCCCAGATTTTCGGTGCAGCAACGAAGGCATCGCTACCACAGCCCCCGCAGGGAAATCAGCATGTATTCATATCAGCCTAAGCCGGCTACAAGAAGAGATCTTTCGATCCTCTAATAAAGAAGCAGGTATGAAAAAGTCTTTTTAAAATC
The DNA here is from genome assembly GCF_013339725.1 of Rhipicephalus microplus. Taxonomy (NCBI): domain Eukaryota; kingdom Metazoa; phylum Arthropoda; class Arachnida; order Ixodida; family Ixodidae; genus Rhipicephalus; species Rhipicephalus microplus. The sequence continues at coordinate 12,097,686 of NC_051172.1, read as the reverse complement.
TATACGCGCCGAGTGTAGCACTCGTTGAAAAATATATAGTATAGATGCGCGAAATCGCTGAGTTCACTGTAGCGATTCCCAGTCACACTCTTTCAGTCGATAGCTACAGGCCTTGTTCGTTCGTTCCTCCACCATCCATCCACTTCTTGCGCGTTCGCTCTCTTAGTAGTCTCCATAACTTGATGTGTACCAAGGTTGGTATTGCAAGACATGAGTGCATGACAAACACAATTTTCGCAGGTCATGACAAGCATAATATAACATACCTACTTCAACAATCCCTTTCCTTGAGTCACGTGTGGCACGTACACGCACAGTGAGGCCTGTAAAATAAGTTTGTTCGGCTATGACGCACTTTCAACTAAGGAATACTGAGCATACAGCGTGAATATATTAACGCAACAACATCGCAGGAAATCCGATGCCCCGGTGTGCGAAACTTTTAGATCAACGCTCCAGCATTCAAAATGATGATTGATTGATTGATTGATTGATTGATTGATTGATTGATTGATTGATTGATTGATATGTGAGGTTTAACGTTACAAAACCACCACATGAATATGAGAGACGCCTTAGTGGTGGGCTCCGGAAATTTCGACCACCTGGGATTCTTTAACGTGCAGCCTCAGCAATCAATACCATAGTTTGAAATTCTGTGTGGCAGTCGAGTATATTAGAGCGACGCCATTACTTGAAACACATCCGAAAAAGTGCCTGTAAGCATGCCCTTTCGGGTTTAATAACGAAATATTGATGACGCAGCTGCCAACACGAAAAACAAACAGATAAGGCAGGAAATGTTGACCTCCACCTGATGCCCTATCCTGTCTACCATGTTTGTCTTCTTCCTTGTTTTACGTTGCACCACAAATATTTATTTATGCACTAACTCCGCCAACTCTGCTGTATACCCTTCCGGGTTTATTCGGCACCACTGTGGTCCACTTCGTAGGCGCACGATAACTGAACACGCTCAAATCCACCTCGCGACGCTTGATCGAAAGATGCGGCGTATATATCCTCGCGTCAGGTGCTCACAGGACAGCACTAAACCAAGCTGTAATCATAGATCGCAGATCAGTAGAAGGACGATAGATAAAACAAAACAAAAAAGGCAGTAAACAGTCCACCTTATATAGCATCTGCAAGCAACGCACCCATAATTGTAGAGCTTGAACAAAACGCGGGCGTTGCTAATAAATGGGAAACCTACTGTAACTCGTCATGAATATATTGAACTGCACTCTAGTATAGCAGTGGGTCTTATAAATTAAAGCTCGGTCATTTGAAATTGTGACTAGTGCGAACCACTTAAGGAACCCAAATGCTAGCTTAATTATTACCAAATATTCGGAACAGACATATATACTCAGACCATAGAAATTATACACAAATCAATGTTCTCATACTCTTACCTCTCCACAAGATTAAAAAGTTGTGTATGCTGTAGGTATAAGTTCTTCGATTTCGTTATTTATTGCTTTATGCTTTTTTCTTTATTTTTTGTAAAACTATCCATTTTGTTCCTCTTGTATGGAACTGCGTTTGTACGCATTATCAATGTATAATGTTGTCCCTTGTCGTACAGGCTCCAAGTGTGCTTTCGGGTGATGTACGTTCCCGTCGGGCGGAGCACGCATGCTTTTGCCCTTGTATCCAAAACAATTGTTGTCCGAAATAAACAGTTAAAAAAACTTCCTGTGCACTGGGTTACGTAAGTCAAGAATTCACAGATTTAAGAAAAAGCGACAAAATGAGAAGGTGAAAATAAGCAAGTACCGTCAGACCAGCAATAAGACAAAGTTCTTATTGTCGTGTGGCTGTGAGGTTCAAATATGCAGCATCCTAACTGGTAAATGCTTCGTTAAAGATACCTGCGGTTTTACGTCCCAAAACCACGATATATGATTATGAGAGACGCCGGAAGGGGGTTCCGGGAGTTTCTGCGACCTCATGTTCTCTGATGCTGGCCTCCGATATGGCCTCCGAGATTACGGGCGCGCGGCGGGTTTCTCTCCAGCCGTCCTAATCGCACGGCGAGAGCGTGTTTCTAGAGGTGGGCATCACCCGCTCTTCTCTCCGCACAGCGGCGCTACTGCAGAGAATCGAAAAGGCTGTCACGCTGTTAGCGTAGTTGCGTGTGTTGAGGACAAAAATGATTTTCCGCTTTTACGTAACCTCGCGCTCATTTGTAAATGTGGGGTCAAGGTGCACGAAAAGCAAAGTCAATGCTGCGGAGTACTTATTCTCAAATTCGCTTTTTTTTTCTGTAGATTGGCGCCGCCCATATTAGAGCACATATAATTGCGATGCCCCAGCGAGATATCATCATGAGCTCTAAACGTACTATAATTCGAAGCTTGCGGGTTTTGTGTGGGGAATTGACGACGAAGCAAAAAAAATTCGCGTGCGAATTCAGAAGAGTGCCGCGTAAACACTCACAGGTTACACTCGATGAAATGGGTTTCTTTTTCTTTGCCCTCATTGAACTAGCGCTGCTTTTCATTGCAACGCTGTTTTGAGAATCCCCCGCCGAGCCGCCGAAGCAGGAGATCGGGAGAAGGGTGCTGGTGGTCGCCATATCTACGTCTTTAGGGACTGAATGTAGCTGGCTCTGCGACCACCACGGGCTGGTTACAGGCGAGTTCTCGTACTTGTGGTCTCCCATTCATACTGTCAGATTTACAGTGTTCAGCGGATACGTTGGGCATTGTAGCATTAAAATCTTTTGCTTGTCCAAGAAGGACGCAACACGCATTAGGAGTTTGCTATACGTGGTATGAAATCAATGCACGTTGGACAGCAGTAGACAGCGAATCAACGTATTCCACATATTTGACAGATTGATACCTTTGACAACTACCCCCATTGTGAATGAAATATGGAGGATTTGTGCATTCCTTACAAATTTGCAAAACCCACTTATAGCAAGCAGGTAAACAGCACTGTGTGTGATGAGTGGTGCGCGTTTGAATAGTGTGTGTTTAAAGTGCGCCTTTCAAAAGTGTACGGATCGAAAAAAAAATAAGCGGCAAAGTGCTCGCGCGGTGCTGCATGGACGATTACGTTGAAGGCGGTATACATGGGCCTCGATCATTTATCCTCCATTTGAATGCGACCGCCATCACCGGGATCGAACCCGCGACCTTTAGATAAACTAAGCACCGTAGACACTGTTCCACCCCGGCGGCCCTCACTGCCTACTCTTGCGATCTCTTGTGCACTACGGGACGAATGCAACTAATCTCATTTACCACAACCCTCATCCCAGGTCGCTTCCCTACATACTTCAAGACAAGTGACCTCTTATGGATGTCTCAATGAACGGAAATATTTCTAGCATCATCGTAACTCACGAGTAGAGAACGTCCGTATTTATCTTTCTTCCACATGCGAACCGATTTTGGTGAACCAATGCAACGATACCCAAAATTTTCCGCCTCTTTGAGGTGATCAATTAGCGGCTGCAAACTTCTGCTCACCTTATGTGAGCAAGTTTTTTTTTTTCTATGCCGTGCGTAGCATGACGTCAGAGTTCGTCGTTTAACAATATTTGAATACACCGACGCGATATTCAAACACTAGTTTCGGTTAAATCCCAGCGAAACTTTACTGCATGTACCAATAAACTGCAGATGATGCGAACAAGTAACTTCACAAATGAAGTCTAGTCCTAGTCCTTTTTGTTTAAGCGCGTTGATTGATTGGTGGGGTTTAACGTCCCAAAACCACCATATGATTATTAGAGACGCCGTAGATAAGGGCTACGGATATTTCAACCACCTGAAGTTCTTTTAATGTGCACCCAAATCTGCGCACGCGGGTCTACAGCATCTTCACCTCCATTGAAAACGCAGCCGCCGGGATTCGATCCCGCGACCCACGGGTTAGCAGCTGAATACCTCAGCCACTAGACCACCGCGGCGGGGCTGTTTAAACGCGTTCAGATTGTGCTCACCTCTTTGTACAGCGCATTACTTGTTAATTGATATAATGTAATGATATCTGTAGCTGAAGACTGTGAAACCTCTCCGTAGTTTTGTTACACCCAATTATAGACAATTGTATACTTATTACGGTTATGAAAAACCAATCGTTGAATAATCATGAATTCGGTGTTTCACCTCCCATCGCTCACGATAGAACGTTTTGACAGCATTTATTGGCACGCGATCTATATTTCGCATACCGATGACATTATTTCTTTCGCATTTCATGCGTAGACATACATGCAAGTGCATTCAGACATGTGCAGTATTTGGGATGTTAGAATAGTCAGCGTTCGGGAACGGCTTTTGTTTTTCGTTTTCGTTTGGTCGCCAACGAGCGGCGGGCGTCGAAAAGCAGATCTACCAGCTCGGCGTACACACTTCTCCCATAGTGCTTCGTGTGCCAACGGGGGATTTCGGGATTGCTTGAAAATTGTCTATTGAAGTAGCTATAACGAAATTTCGCTGCCGGGTTAGCTCCCTCAATTTTTACTTGTATAAAGCAGGTCGAACGCTTTCCCCTCTGTGCCTCTTCTGTAGTGAGGAGGAAACCATTAGTCATGACTCATTACTTTCTACCTTCTCACCGTTTTACGTCCTTGAGGAAAAGATTGGTAGCATCACCTCATCAAAATCAGAGTCTGCAAATATCAGTTTTTTTTTTTTTTTGTGTCTGTGCTCTAGCGTGTAGTCACAGGGATGTTTTCTTCGCCATTGAGGAATTCACCAGGCAGTCTAAAAGAATATCAAGCTGAATACTTTCTTCTTTCAATGTTTCGTTACAAACATTTCGTACTTAGGTTTGTTGTATTAGCTATATTTAGCTTATAAGAGTAGTATACAAAAGAAAATACTGAAGGAATTCATCCACTACTCGGCCGATCTCCTGCATAGGTATAAGTTATGAGAGGAAGAGACGAAGAAGAAGAACGCCGTCGTGTCTACGCGTATGGTATGGCCTTCCTCTGACTAAGAGCTCCTATCTTCTATCTTCCCTCTTTTTTCTCCCCTCTCCCTTCCACGAGACGCTGTGCCGTGCTCCCTAACGGGCTGCAGAAATTAGGCGTATTTTCTTTCCTCTAACCACCACCACTACCGTATGGTAGCCCGAGAAAAATATATCAGCAGACATTACAAATTCCTGTCAAAGCCTAAGTATACGAAAGCACCGATCTATGAGAACTCGGAAAATTCTGTCATCACCAGTGAATGTAAATTATGAAAATCTATCGGCGCAAGAAATGACTAACTGTTTAGAGACAATTGGTATCGGTCTGGAAAGCAGATTTACGTCGAAACCAAACTAGCAAAAGTCTACGACAACGACTGACTATTAAAAAGATAGACAGATATGTGGGGTTTAACGTCCCAAAACCACGCTATGATTATGAGAGACGCCGTAGTGAAGGGCTCCGGAAATTTCGACCACCTGGGGTTCTTTAAAGTGCACCCAAATCTGAGCACACGGGCCTACAACATTTCCGCCTCCATCTGACTATTAAAAAGTGAAACTGTCTGAAGTATCTAACGTGATTTGATATTTAGCCTGTTCGGCTCCTGGCCCAGATAGAATCACAGTTCCTATGATTACAATTTTATTCAAATTATCGCTCTGTGCCATTGTCAATGTTATAAACTGTTCCTTTGAAAAGTCATGAATACAACATGATTTGATAGGGGCGAAGGTAACCACCATACTAAAAACAAAGTTGAAATATTAGGTTAGGTATAAGCGAAGAAGTTTTAAGCTTATTCATCAATTCTCAACAGGCTGTAAGAATTGAAAACTATACTTCAAGACCACTACGCGGGTACTCAGGCGTACTACAGGGGTCTGTTTTAGGACAAATTCTTTTTCTCACATTTGTAAATTATATATGTTCAATAGTTAAGGCGCCTATTAAAAAGAAACTGTTCGCCGATGACTGCTTGATTTATTCGCCAGTGACTTGTGAAAACAAGCAAATTAATCTGAACAGGCACTTGCAGGCAATAAATGAGTGGTGTAAAAAATTGGACGTGGAAGTAAACTACGGCAACACAACATTCACACATAATCACTCACATGGGCCGTAACTGCCATTCATGTATCACATCGAAAATCAGCCTTCAAATAATGCCGCTTGTTTCAAACACCCAGGAGTTAGTATCATGCACACATTGCATTGGCACTCTCGTATAGATAACATCTGTTCTAAGGCAAATAAAAACATTATTTTCTCAAGAAAAAGCTGGCACAAGCCACACTGGGCGTGAAACTAACTGCTTACAAAACATTCATAGGACGAGTCTTATACTACGCTAGTATTGTCCGGTGACCTCACCAGAACGTTTTGAGGACTAAAATCGAGAGAACACAAAAATTAGCAGTCCGTTTCGTATGTGGTAAATACCGACGCACACACTCCGTGACGGCCTTGTTAGAGTCCTGTGAGGTTGAGTGCTTGGAATATCGTAGACGCGAACAACGCCTCCAATTTTTTTTAGGATTATCAGCGGGCAAACAAAAATAAACAAAGATTTATATCTTCAGCCACCTGGAAGGCGATGTGATCACAATAATATTAGCAGAGCTATTCAATCCTATTTCACGCGCACAAATGCTTTCCGCGACTCCTTTTTTCCAGGCGCAATAGAAATGTGGAATAGCTTACCTGATCTGGTTGTTCAACAAATGACATCAGTCATTTGTTGAACAACCAGAAGTGCATTATTATATGAACAGAATATAAGCACATCGAATTCCCTTGGCGACCTCAGTGTAGTTAGTTCAGAAAGCTCGAAGTTATGATTACTAGATTACGATGCCGTGTCCCCCTCTAAATCTGCATCTACAGAGAGCTTGTCATGTGATATCGCCCCTCTCTGCATTCTGTGAAGAAATAGAAACCATTTAACATTCTTTTTATCATGTCATCGATGCTCTTTTACTTAAAAATAGGCTTCTAGTTATTCTCTTTTTGACTATAGGTATTAGGTTGATGGTAGGAACTGTGCTAATCTTGGCTGCCTATGTTTTGGGACATTGTCACAAGGACGCATTCAATGCGATTTGTGGTTTAGTTCAGGCTATCAAATCTATCCTACTGTAAATCACCTCTCTAGTAAATACTGTTGTGCGGCATTCATAGTGCTTTGACGGATAGATTTCGAATAGTTGGGTAAGGTAAAAGCCACAGTTCGGTCACCTCAAAATATAAAAATGTTATTTTTTTTGTTTTTCCGTTACTTTCTTTCCCCTCTTTCTATAGTTTTTTTCATTATTTGTATTTTTAATTCATTCATAAACATCGTTGTAGGGCTAATGTATAAGAAATTACGCTACGCTTTTTTGTCCAATCTTCCAAAGTGGTTATGAGCCTTTTATTAGAGAGATCAAATTAAATTAAGTCTACGCATATATCGTCTCGTTCTGCCACAATGTGCCGTGACCAGCCTAGCGGTTTCTCCTTTTCTGGCTGGCCACGGAGTACCAGGACGAAGGACTGGCCACAGAAGACGGATGAACAGGAGGCCCCAGTACGAACTGACGGCACTGAGACGGAACATCGTCTGCTGAGAGTGGTACTGACACGGAGGATGACACTGTCACAAATGAAGACTAACCGCTGAAATCTGAAAGTGACTAGCTGTTCCCAATTAAGCTAGCCATAAGGAACAGAGACGTGACTTTAAAAAAATGCCGGGGACTCAAATAACGAGCCAAGTGAGCGAAGCGGAAAAGAAGCTTCAGAAAAATCCAGATCCTAACGTGATATAGCTGCTTGCCAACCAAATCAAAGGCATTGTGTATCTAATAAAGAAAGTTGAAGAGAAGACCGAGCTGTTTGTAACACTGAGAAGAGACGAATGTGAGTCTGCGAAGAGAACTGAGTACGACTTGAACGAATTAGGTGTTCTCTATAACATCAATGCATACCTTTGCCGCCAGGAACAACGTAAGACAGTGATGGAGCAAAGCCACCTGTATTGACGATGCAAGGAAAGCACCGCTAGCAACAGCAGTAGAGCTACCACAGGTGGAATTATTGAAGTTTGGTGGCGAGAAGCTGAAGTGGCAAAGATTGGGGCATCAATTTAAGTCAGCTGTTACGTGATAACTGACCTGAACAATAACCAAATGTTTACGTATCTTATGTCCTCAAAGACCGGGAGAGTGGCAGGTATACCGTGGGAGGACTTCAATTTTCAGATGGCAACTAAATGAAAGCCATCGATCTGCTCAAGCAGCGATACAGAAAATACGAATCAATTGTATACAATCACATTAAAGAGCTCAATTAGATTAAGAAAGCAGCAAGCTGCAACGACTATGAACGTTTAAGAAGGTTGCAGCGAAAGAGAGAGTTGGGCTAGTTGGCAGGCAATCACAGTGGCATTCATTCAACACGAATGCTGCGTGTTGTTCAGTATTCTTTGTGATTCGCCTCTGTGCTGTTCCATTATGAATTTAAGAAGGTCAGAACTGAAGATCAGAAAGATCAAGCCACCCCTTGCCAATTCAGGAAGAGCTCATCAAGAGTTTTTCTACACACCGCAGTTGCCGTAGCAGAGGGTAGAAGTCCGTCGTGTTATTGCCTTGTTCTGGTAGATATGGGAAGCCAACATTTTTTTTAATGATTGTCTCAGAAACTTGGCTGTCAATTTAAAGAAAAAGAGTTACTCACGATAGGCTTGTTTAGAGAAAATTACATTAAATGAATCAAGAATTCTGTGGAAGTCAAACTGAAAAGTACCTGCAGTAGTGAAAAAGAGCTATTGAAAGCACTGGAGGTCGACGTCATTTAAAAAAAATATACATAGAACCGTTACTACCCGTTGAAGAGCAGACATATATGAAGAGGATGAATTGAAGCTGGCTGGCAACATTAGAAATGTGGAGTGCAGTTAAATTGGCATAATTATTGGTTCCGGCCAGTATTGGCAAGGGGTGAAAGGTGGTATCCGAAAGCTTGAAGAGAAGTTGACCGCAACAGAAGCTATATTCCGATGGACAGTACAAGGTCAAGCTAACATGTGCGCAAAAATGAAAGAAAAGTCGAAAGTAACGGTGATTCACGTCAACACTAAGATTGGTAACATGATGACAGAACAGCAGCACACTCCAGAAGAGGTCGTACAGAGCAAGATAATTCACGTGAATACAACGAAGTTGCTTCATCATGACACAAACATTGCTGTAGGCGGACAAATTTTGATGAGACACGTAGTCAGTTTGATTCAAAGCGGACCAACACTCAGTGACGACAAAATATGACGAAGAAAGTTATTGGAAACAGAATTTCATCTGAAGATGATACGCTGGCGGAAGTTAAAGTAACATTTATTAGCAGGCCATTGACGTTTGCCTAAACCAGATGGTATAAAAACCTTTGAATGTTGTGGTGGATTCCTATGACTCGTCACTGGATTTCGTGCCGACCGGTTGTGCCACCACGATCTCCGATGACAGCGCAGCTTCGGCTGACTGGCTCACCTTGCGCCATCTCCTGACACCACCAAGAGCTCTCGCAGAGGAGCGCCCCGTCCTCAGACTTCTGCGACCGTGCCCATCTTAACTATCTCCTCCTTACTTCCGTATGGGTTTGTCCCTGCGCCTCTCCCTCCTCCTGCTACTCTCTCTATCTCTATATATTTAATTCCTATCCTTTTAATCCCTCCTTACCCCATCCCTCGTGAGCTACTGTTGAGGTGTCCTCCCCCTGAGAGACAGTTACGGGGCTCACTTTTACCTTCTTTTCATTTAGGAATTGCCCTCTCTCCCAGGATCCAATAACACGTGAAAAATATTAAATAGGCAATGACGAATGTGAGAAAGAAGTCAGCGTTGAAGAAAATTGAAGAAGTAAAAAAAACCCAAGAACTGTTGTAAGAGATGTAAGCCTAACAAGGAATATTGGAAAGAAAAATTTACAGATTTGCAACAAAGGCGAAGCAATGAACACAATAGCAACAAATTGGAAGGTCACACGCAGAATGACAAGCACATATGAACGTGCGCAGTGTTTCTCACGCGCAAAGTACGCATGACGCGTACTCACAGGTACCGATTAATGCGAATAAGCCTCTCAGCTGCTACTTCGCTGTGTCTGAAAAGCGCGCCCTTTTCACAAACTGTGCAACGATTGCAGTGACTTTTGTGCACTTGGTAGCTACAACATAGTCGTTCCGACGAAACTCGAATGCTAGCCAAGACGTACGATTCTCCCCATTGCAAGATAAGGGCACGCGATCGAGCGTACACCCCCTTCTTCTGTACGCGGGCCAAAGTACGCGTCAGAGATGAGAGCCGCTGCGCGCTCACTGCGCCATGTTGCTGATAATGCTGAAAACACAATAGTCCCCCCCCCCCCGAGATGCCCGCCAACATCGGTAAGTGATAGATATGAATAGCTTGCCATTTGAACATTGTTCGGAGGTACCACTCGCTGTATCAGTGGTTAACGCCTCGCATCCACGATGCGGAGGTTCGATGTTCTACTTCGCGCGCCGGAGTCTTTTTTTCAGGGATTTTTTTTTCTTTCTTCCGTTTTCATATATATAGATACGTATACATATATGATGCATGACATCGACACCCACGCCGATGCCGGCGGTGAAATCCAGCCGAGAGTGTCCATATAATTGTTATCGCAATAATAAATGCAGGAATGCCACACCGATAGGAAAGCTACACCAGTGCACCATCTTGGTCGGTGCACGCCCTCATGGATCCTTCTCGAACCTTGCTGAGGTCACGAAAATGTTTTCTGGAGTCGGACTGAAGCCATGGTCCCGCCTCATACACACCAATGGAAAGCTGTCCCGCCGACTTTAACATCTTTCCAGGTGGCATAGTTGTTTATTCTGGCGAGAAATCAACTTGTCGCGGGCCGTAAGCTGCTGAAACTCGCAGGAGACAAGAACAGAAAGACGAAGACTGCGGCTACAGTAATAATAAGCAAATAAATACATAGATGATTCTTCCCTACGTTCACATCGCACGCAGTCGTGTCTACGCCAGTGTCGTCTCATTTCTGCGACAGCCTCATCTAGCAAATATCGTGAAGCCAGCGGCAAATGAACGGTGTCTTGAAATGACACAAAACATAGCCATGCATGTTAATACCCAGCTTGTGTCACATCGCAAGTGGAAGGACACTGCTCTGGAACGACCACAAGATAGCTATCACCTCTAAATTACCGCAAAAGATTAGCTGCGTCATTGCACCTGTGCCATTGTGAGATATATGTGCTCGCTTAATGTATAAGTCTTATTTTCTGCAAAAGTTATTTTAGCTCACGAACCTTCGCAGATATTCACCAGCGTGACGCCGACCGCACTCGGACCTGCTGTGGCTATGTTATCGAACGTTTGAGAGCATACTGCTTTGTTTAAAATATGCCATGCTCTACAAACATTGCGCTTCTTTCATAATACCAATTAACTTATATTTTTGTTTCCTTGCCATAGGCGAACTGGGTAGCGTCTTTATATGCGCTCTTGTACGCATCTGACTTGTGGATACTGAACAGTCTACACGTGCTACTTTTATCGCTGAAAGCGTAGGTAGGAGGGTGGCGTTCTCAGATGATGTTTGCTTATACTAAAGCTGTGCTGCACAGGATTCGGTGTGAAGGAACGCGGGAGTGGCCGCCATGTTGCGACCGAGAGAAGCGAGGCTCGAGAGGGAGGTCAAGATGGATGGGGGCGCCGAATAGCCGACCGGCGAGCTCCCAGGTGGACTGTAAAGCTTCCAGATAAAAGCGCTCTTGCGGCTAATGGCACGAAGGGGGGAATTTGTCTGCTGCTCCCCAGGGGTGCTTTCCGCACCAAGTTTGCCCATCGGCCGCGATCCGGCGCCCGTATTTCACCATCGCCTCCTTCGGGCCGGCTACCCCGTTGCCCCGCATACGTTTGATTACTTCCGCGCCTCCCGGACGGCGCTGCCCGATTTATATGGGCTGCGAAAGATACACATTCGTCGGCGCCCTCCCCAGCGCGCGCTTGTAAATTCTCGTCGGCCGTCCCTCCTCGTTCCAGTTGGCGGGCTTTTATTGCGCGCGCCCTCTCGACGCCCATTGGCGCATCGCCCTGCGCACTTGTCGCCACCGTGTAACGAGCTTAGCCTGCGTCGTCGCTTGCCAAGGTCAGAGCCGTCTTAATTCTTCAAAGCAAATCTCCAAACGGAACACACCTTGCAGGAGAAGTGACATTTGCTGAAGTGCCTGCGAATTAACACTACAATCACAACAAAACCAGTTGCATTACGTTTCTTAGAACCAGAGCGTCGCTCGGTTTCTTCTCTGCTTGTACATTTATTCGATTCTCCTTGAAATAATCAGTCGTCCTATTTCGCTGGAACTGATTTGTTCGCTAAGACTTGGTTCGTCAAAGGCGTTTAGAACGAAAAAATAAAACATTTTTCCCTCACCTTGTTTCCACGCCTGTGCTACCGGTGCAGTGCGTGTGCCTCCATGCTAACTATATCGATGATGCCCTTAATGTTGAAAGGTTAGTAGGTTGGTTGCCCCTTATAAAAAGAGCGCAGCCCACAGCGGGGGATTGGTCATGAAACGGGCGGGGCTTCGTTATTTACATTATTGCATCTGTGCTCTCAATATGTTGAGCCATAGGCAGTTTTTGAAATAACTTATTCGCTTTGTTTAGAAGAGAGGGAGAAAAACGAGTTTTTGTTGAAGAATAAAATGAATTTAGATAACTTTAACATTCAATTTGCTTTGTCTCGCGCAGGAAACCACATATGGCATCGCAAACATTGCTGTAGCTAAAAATCAGTACTAAAGCTCCAAGGGAAAGAATCACCGTAAGGGATAAATTTAAGCTCTCCTTCGGAGTGGTTCTTCAGGAGGTATTTTCTTTTGACTGGTGAATATTCCACATGTTAATAAATGTAAGGATTTACTCTCATTGCAATGAATGTGTCTGCCGCAGACCTGCCATGTGTAGATAAGAGTTCATTTAGTTGGGGGGGGGGGGGGGACTTCGCATTGTATTCTGGTGACTGATACTTCTGCTCTTCTATAGAAGCACCGTCATTTTTTTGAAATTATAATTGAAATTAGGACACTCGGAGGATGACAATGTAGGTTTACCATAGCTATCCGACATAGCATATATTTTTTTTTTCAAATCGGGCACAAACGCTAATGTCGGCAATATAGATATAATGGGACCATCGTGTGGTGCTGTATTGCTTTAGTGCTTCCACATAGTCATTGAGTGAGACCTCGGCAACCTGGCACCCACACCAAGTGAATATGACGAATATATACGTCTTCTAATAAGGTATTAAGTACTTTTAAAGCGTTTGAACATTTCGATGCAAATAAAGAAAGGCAGACATACGTGTATCTATCAGAATTAATGTTTATGATATTGGGGGGAGTAATTTGCCAAACGCGGGAATCAGGCCAACTTCTTGCATTTCTTTGTTCATGTGTATTTGAGGAGCAGCTTGTGGCCAACAAGTTCCGTTGTCATCCATTCAAGCTAATGCACTGTGCTGCAAAGCTTCAGAAGCAATGGCTGCAATCAGAGCACCACTGTGCTTGAGAAAACCAGCAATTTAATGAGTGCATAAAGCAACCTAAGTGGATAAACCAATTTAAAAGGTCTGATAATTATTGGCTTTAGATAGAACTATAAATACCTAATAGTAGCTCTTAAACGACAAAACCACGATGTGTTTAAAGAGCGAGACTATCACTGCCATAAAAGGTAGCGGACAGTCAAATTTTAGACGCGTCTGTTAATTGAAGCTTTCGTTCAGTGGAAACGGTCAAAAATTTGTGGAACCCTTTAAATGAAACATGAACACTTACTTTTTGAATAATTTTTATCCTGGCTTTGAGATCCGCAGTGATGTTTTGTGCAGAAAATTTCCCCTTTTTTGAGGAATTTTCGCCTCCCATTTTGAGCCAAAGGGAAAAAGGGAATCTTCGTGGTATCGCAGGGCATTTCAGGAATGGTTAAGTTTTCCTATGACGACCGATAATTAGCGTGCACAGAGCGCCTTCATCTGCTGTAATCGGTTCTGACGCATGCACCATGCAAGCATGGCCCTTGAAATTTGTTTCTTATATTTACACGGAGTGATTTCTAGTTCACTATTGGTGTTAGACTTGAAGCCCAATGTGCATTGTATTAATAGTATATGAATTAATAAAGTCATGCTTTTGTTGTGCGGCAGTGGAGGGGCCTGTCATGATTTCAAAAGTCGCCAGTACGTCAGACACGTGTAATTATAGTATGTGCGTTCGTGAATGGGGTGGAAATTAGCACTGATGTGCAGGAAAATATGGTAATTTAGTGAACATTTGCAGGGAAAAATCTCCGAAATAGGGAATTTCTATGCCTCTGAATGGGAGTTTTTCGGCGTAGTGCGGAACATCACTCGAGATCCTCAGTAGACTAAATAAACACATTTTGGTGCCTGGTGTATTTATGTTAATAGTTTTTTTTTGTTAATAACTTTAACCCATTCGGGAACTGTAGAGAACGTGTAGGTACAAACCTGAAGGCTTGTTCGCAGCTGCAGTTGTACCCTTCATAGACCGGCTGCAGGGGATGGCTATGTTTAATGAACGCGTGGAGTTTAATTGTCTCACTTCACCCTCGTGCATAGTATTCAAATCGATCAACATATCCTATCTGTGGAAGAGGCATGTGGTCGGGGCTGCGTTAAGCTCTATAGAGATGTCCTAGCAGTCTTATGCATCTTGCTTGCCATTATTCTTGCCGGTCCTCTTTCATGTTTCGCCAGTATGCGTTAAAATACCACATTGAAGCTGGTGAGCTTTTTTTTTTTTCGAGTAGTTGCTTAGCAGAATTCTTCACAATTTTCGGTGTTGCAGTTGACTGTTGCTGATGGATTGTTTACTTTCCGTAGCAATTTGAAATATGTGTGACGCTATTCGAGACGACTGACTCGAAATGTATCCTACAAAGCTGTGCGCTTTTCATTGTCATATGGGAGAAAGCTTGTCCGCTCCCCGCTTAGGAAACAGTGTCATAGCATAGATTGTTGGTCCTAATCACGTGTGTGGCTGTCTTTCACCGTTTCTGGACGACCTACGCTGTGGTGAGGCATGCAGCTGGAAAGGCTCAACAAGGCAAAAACCGTAAGGTTCGTTTCACACGTCAAGGTAGATACTTGAAGCAGAAAGGATATGCAGGTACTGTCATGTAATTATGCACAAAGAGAAGGCAGTCGCCGTACGCAGTCACGGTAAGACTTAGATTGTGGACCCAGAAACACTTCTCGGCCAGGAGCAGCGTAAAGTGATACGGACCTGTTTAATATAGGGGGGCGATAAAGCAGTGAACTCGTGTTGATTAAGGGCAAGGCTGAAAGGCTCGACCATGTTTTCCGAAGGAAGGCCGGCTATACACAGGCTCGCGAAATATTACTCCCAACAGTAGCGAAACGCAGCTCGCAAACAAGCAATCGAGTCAGGATCACTTCAGTTAGATTTCTATGGTGCATAAAAGACTTCTACGTCTTCAGGTAGCGCCATCATCATGTGGCTGCACGCACCCAGTTGTCGTAAAAGACATAGAAGCTTATAGTAAAGCATTTGTACTAAGTGAGACGAACACCCTTCTGGTGACATCAAAGCTTCAGAGTGAATACTCCGGAAAGGCTTTCTTGCCGCTCGCTTGCTCCAATAAAACGAACCACGTTTATGGAACGCCCAAAGCACTTTAACGGGAAGCAGTAAAACGGTCAAGCAGGTTCAATGAGTGGAATCTACATTTATGGGCGCTGTAAAAACCGAAAGGTACGCGGAGGAACGTTTTACGTACAACATTCAGCCGAACAAGTAAAACACGTGGCGAGATGACACCGCGTCATCCTCCTTGTATCCGTACCAAAACGTTCTTCGTTCAAGCAGTTGCTTGAGATTGTGCTCAGGATTAAAAAAGTTGACTTTGCATACGAGAGTACTATTCGGCGATTTTACTGTGAGTAGCGTAATATAGTTAACCAAATTTCGGGCAGAACCCATCTCACTCACATGACTGAGTATACCATGTATTGACGCGTACACCAAGCGCGTTGCGTACGCAGTGTGTTGGGCATAGCTATTAGTGCGAGCTTATGTGCCCGTATAGTGAACAGCGCAATTCAGATCTGATTTCACTGCGTAAGGTGTAATCGCCACTTGATAAATACGAAGCCTTTCTTTGCATACTGCAGACACTTTCAGCATATCTATCTATCTATCTATCTATCTATCTATCTATCTATCTATCTATCTATCTATCTATCTATCTATCTATCTATCTATCCGCCTACGACTCTTATCTTTGTTAGCCGTTTGGGTAATATGATCTACACCAAAATAAGTATGGCATAAAACGACTGTATGACGACCATAAGAGACCAGCCATAACGTGAAAATCATGATATGCATGCCATGCATGCCATGATTGACTTGTCATGGTGTTGCTGCTCCTGCGGTGGTTTTGTTCACGTGACATATCGCAAAACTGGTATAGTATGACATACCTGGAAATCATGACATGCATGTCATGTAACAACATGACTATATGCCACACTCATGATGTGCTCATGGCCGTTTCGCCGCCTTCAGATATACCAAACTTGGTATTACGGGACGTGAATGGATGGCTGGTGCAAACATGATAATCATGAGATGCGAGTCATGTAACAACATGACTGCATGCAATTCTCATGATGAGCTCGCGGTCGTTTTGCTAGCTTGACAAATGCCAAATTTGGTATTACGGACGTGAACGGATCACGAAGGTATGTGACTGATGCAAACATGATAATCATGAGATGCATGTCATGCAACAACATGACTAGATGCCACGCTCATGATGCGCTCGCGGCCGTTTCGCTAGCTTCACATACACCAAATTTGGTATCACATAATCTGAATGGGTGATGAAGGTATATGACCGGTGCGAACGTGATAATCAGAGCATGCGTGTCATGTAAGAACATGGCTAAATGCCATGCTCATAATGTGCTCACAGCCGTTTCGCTTGCTTCACATATACCAAATTTGATATTATGTGACACGAATGGATGACGAAGGTATATGAATAGTGCAAACATGATAATCAGGAAATGTATGTCATGTGCGAACATGGCTGTATACCACACTCATGATGCGCTTGCGCCCTTTTTGCTAGCTTCACATATACCAAATGTGGTATAACGTAACGTGAAAGGACGACAAGGGCAAGTGACACATCCAAACATGATAGTCATGATATACGTGCCAAAACATGACCACATGCCACGCTCATAGCGTGCTCGTGGCCGTTTCGCTTGCTTCACATATACCAAATTCGGTATTACGTGACGTGAATGGACGACAAATAGAAATTCCAGGCGCCAACATGATTATCATGCCGTGGAATTAAGTCATGTACGGCATAATTTACATGCCTACCAATGTTGGGGATTGTATTGCAAGCATTAGTGGTGCCGTCCTAAGGTAATACCTAATTTGGTATTACGTGACGCGAAAGGACGAAGTAGGTAAATGACACGTCGAAACAGGATAACCATGACATGCATGTCATATAAAACATGACTACGTGCCACGCTCATAGTGCGCTCGCGGCCATTTCGCTTGCTTCACATATACCGAATTGGTGGTTACGTGACGTGAGTGGATGACGAATGTATGTGGCTGGTACAAACGTGATAATCAGGTTATGCGTGTAATGTAAGATCATTACTGCCTACCACTCTCAAAATTCGCTCCCGGTCATTTCGCTAGCTTTACATATACCAAATTTTGTTTCATGTGACGTGAATGGACAACGAAAATAAATGACACGTCCAAGCATGGTAATCATGACATGCGTGTCATGTCAAATATGACTACATGCTACGCTCGTAGCGCACTCGCGGCCGTTTCGCTGGCTTCACATAAACCAAACTTAGTATTACGTGACCTTAATGGACGACGGGCCCAAATGTCAGGCGCAAACTTGAAAATCGTGACATGATAGTCATGTACGGCACAATTTACATCGGCTTCGTAACGTTGTACTGATTTTAATGTGACAATTCAACCTTCTTCATTCGTGATTCACATATCATTGATTCGCACTGCACGTGAGAAATACCAATATTTTTAGCAGCTTTCTTTGCGAAGGAATGAACAACTTTCAAAAATTATTTCATCGAATGTGAAGCCCTTAGTCAAAGGCTCCTGTGACCTTTGCCATCTTGCGAGTTCTGTCGACCAGCTTGATCTGGTATTCAGGCTTTGAGAAGGACAGCGCAGTCACCCACTGCATGAGCGCTGTTGGTGTGCAGTTTCTTAGCAATACCTGTGGAGTGTGTGCAGGCCTATCGTACGTGGTTAAGTGTTGGGTGTTCTCCGCATAGCGGGCATTTGTTGTCATAGATTTAGAATTTGCTGAGAAGACTGAGGTTGGGGTAGGCATATTGGTCTGCAGCTGTCTCCAGGCAACCGATTGATCTCTGCTGAGGTCTTGTGAGATAACCAAAAACTATTTTTTCTTGAAGTTAAAACGCTAAACTGGTTACTGTTGGTAAGAAAACTATGAGGAAAGAAATACCTGACCAGCACGTTACCTGAAGTTAGAGGTACTGCCAAGTAATTTTGTATAATGAACATCGGCAGAAGCGAGTGGTTTAAAACAGCTGGTAACGCGTTAATTAAATGGAACTTGGCTTTGGAGATGTTAACGATCATAATTTTTGGGAGTTAAAATACCCTGTAAACAGCACACCGAAGCAGAAGGCCGTAAGGTAAGGGGGGTGAGGAGATAGAGAAAATCTTACATCCTCTACCCCGAAATTTTTATGCCTAAACTTTTCAGGGGATACTAAATATTTAAACATATTCACAGCGATCACCAACTGCCGGAGTTAGCCGTTCAGCACCCCCCCCCCCCCCCATTCCCCAGAAAGATTTTTTGGGTAGCCCTGCGCTGTACTTTTACCGTTGGCGATGCTGAGTATAGGATATTTCTTTACAAATGCGCAATATAGCTTTGACTTTGTCGAAAGTATCAGGTCTCAAAAAATTTTCAAGGCTAACGTAGTCGTACCGTTAGCCTTGAAAAAATAGCGGCCATTCTGAGGGGCAATGCATGGACATTGCTAAAGAGGCTGGGCGAGGAAGTGGGACAACCAATCTAATGTAAATAAGAAGAAAGAAAAGTTGGTGAAAAGATAACGCTCGAATGCGTTACTATATATAAATATATATATATATATATAGTTAACCAAAAAAATCTTGTTAGAAAAGCGTATAACTACAGCTCAAGAAAGATATTCACTGTGCTCTCAAAGTGCTGTGGCTCATTCTGAAAATACTGCGCATTTTTTTAGCAGAACGTGGGTGTTTAGAATATACTGCACCAAAAGAGGCGGACTTGGTCGCGGCACTGTGTAATAAAACAATTGCCCCTTAACGACTTGAAGCTCTTCAGAACGTCTCATATAACCATTTTATAAAGAACCTTCATCACTTCTGTCGAAGTTCACTGCGTAAAAACTCACAAGGATCGATAAAACCGCAGCCGCACGGTTATCTACGCAAACAGCAAGCTTTCCGCATGCCAAAGGGGTTGCCAGACCAGAAAAGGGCAGCCCGCTAACAACATGGCGGTGCCCACACACGCACGAAAAAAAAACGTCTATACAACCTGTTCAGTGTGAAAACTCGGTGGTGTTTCGCGGTGCCGCAGCAAGCGGTGGCTGGAAGTGGCGCTGCTGTCGCAACAGGCTTCGACCAGTGCAGCAGCAGTAACGCACGCCAGATCGAGTGTGTGTTAGGCTGCGGTTTCGCCGTGTCCTCGTGTAGTTGAATAGATTTCGCGTTCTGTTGTGTTCCATGTACCGTGGATGTTTGTTCATCCGCAATGCTGAGTTATGTGCTTGTATGCACAAGTGGCTATAGCACTAGCAAGTACTCGCGACATTGCTATAGGCTCCACGTGATCTGGCTCTCCGTGCTGCGTGGGATCGCGCTATTCCCCGTCTTTATAAAAGTATGTGGGATAAATTCTGAGTCTGCGATAAGCATTTTCATGCCGAGGACACGTTGAAAATTTACAGTATCATTGTCAATGGTAAAAATGTAGAAAACGCTCGTGGTAATGAAGTGGAGTCTTGAGCAGGAAAGTGTGCCTAAATTTTTCCTAACCTCCCGTTATATCTTCGGAGCCGCAAAAAAAAAATATTTCAGGTCGAAAGAGGATGGTTGAAGAAAAATGTTTCAAGTGTGTTTATTCACAACGCGAGACTGAAAACTGTGCGAATGCGGCAAGCGGTGCTTCCACTTTGAGTGCAAGTGTTCGTTTGCCGTCAGCAAGTTTGCGCAGCATTGACAGCTCTGATAAAAACGGTTGTTTTGTGGCCTTTTGTGCAATAGAGGCTGAAGAGTGCACACATGTCATTGAAAAAAATAAACTCATCGTCGCTGAAGTCTGTGGTGTTAGTGCGCATGGCAGCACTGTCACGGTGCTTTCATAACTGACAGAATTGCTAGCACGCGTTGACTCACTGCATGAATGTATGCCCGGGCTGCGAAAGAGTACTCGCAGGGGCGCTACTATGTGAAAGAGATAGCAGCTGGTGTGAAATATTAACCCAAAGTTCAACTAATTGATTGATTTGTCGGGTTTAACGTCCCAAAACTACCATATGATCATGAGAGACGCCGTAGTGGAGGGCTCAGGAAGTTTCGACCACTTGGGGTTACTTAAAGTGCACCCAAATCTGAGCACACGGGCCTACAACATTTCCGCCTCCATCGGAAATGCATCCGCCACAGCCTGGATCCAATCCCGTGACCTGCGGGTCAGCAGCCGAGTACCTTAGTCACTAGACCACCGAGGTGGGGCCCAAAGTTCAACTGCATACTTAAATTGGTCGCATGTGAACCTCCCGACCTTAAGGTGCTCCTTTCCGCAGCGGCCGCAGATGAACCAGCGAAAAAGTGTGGTCGGAGCTTGATCACTATACCGAAGTGTGCACACGCATAACTTAGTCGTGTGCTTGCTGGGGGCTGATTTCTACGAAAGCGGAGTGCCGTATAGCCAATCTACTCAACAACGTTAGCGATGTTACTACCTAGTCTTCTTGGCGTTTTCTGGCACTTAATAATAATAAAAATAATATTAATAATACTAATGATATTTAGTCTTTCGCTAGTGATGGACGAGTGAAATTTCGACCATCTGGTGTTCTTTAACCTGCACTAATATTTCACAGTACACGGGCCTGTCACATTTCGCCTCCTTCGATATGCGATCGCCGCGGCCGCTATTCAACCCGCGACTGAATAGGCGTGTCCCATAGATATATAGACCTGATACCACGCTTTGACACCTGACAGAACTGCTCGCGCGCGTTGAATCCCTGAATGTGTCCCCGCAGGCTGCGAGAGAAGCAGCTGCTGTAAAGTAATTATGTAAAGTATAAGCAGCATACTTTGTGCGAAGCTGAAGCTCTCGAGCCCGATTCCGCAACCTGCGCAGATGAACCAGCGAAAAAATTCGCGACTCCGACTGGGCTTGATCGCTACCGAAGTGTTGCGGCCTATGCATAACTCATTTCTGCGAATGTGCTGTGCCACTTAGTTGATCTGCCTGACAATGTCAAGTGACGTTTACTAGACGTTTTTTTAGCCTTTAACACAAACTATAATGGTAATGTGAGAGATGCGAAGCAGATCCCACTGCACAATTCACGCGGCTTCAATGAAATTCTGCCGTTTCGTATTTTAACCGAACCTACCAGAACCTTTGTAGAGTTCCTTGTCAGCTGAAAAAAAATATTCGTCACAGTTAGTCGCTTTGACATTGTACAACGCTTAGCCT
This sequence comes from Rhipicephalus microplus, assembly GCF_013339725.1. Classification (NCBI taxonomy): domain Eukaryota; kingdom Metazoa; phylum Arthropoda; class Arachnida; order Ixodida; family Ixodidae; genus Rhipicephalus; species Rhipicephalus microplus. Next base: position 12,075,846 of record NC_051172.1, on the reverse strand, counting down.
ATCGCGCTTAACTTGAGTGCCGCACCATCCACCGATGACTGGGTGCCTGCTACGTTTCGCGGAACATAGAACACCACGTAACGCACTTTCAGACATTCCTGTTAATGTAATAAACATTCACGATTATCTAACAATAAAAAACGAGTGGATCTTGTCGCTGCGTTTTCAAGTAATTCAATATTTGCGCGGATAGCAGCGCCACACGCCACGGTCGCTCACGCTTTGTCGTCTGCTACGAGGAGCCTGTTGCCGCAGTAGTGCCACCTAGACGGAAGAAAGTTTTGCGCTGTTTAAAATGTACGGCGGAGGCGGAGAGTTTGGCAACTGAACAGCTTCTATAAACGTTGGCTGTGCCATCTTGCACCATGCCGCACACGGCGTCTGCTGCAGCACGTATCTTGTGCGTTGTCGTCACAGCAATCGCCAGTTGCGAGATACGAGAGAGAGAGAGAGAGAGAGAGAGAGAGAGAGAGAGAGAAATAGAGAAGAAAGGCAGGCAGGTCAACCAAGATTCGCTGCTGAGACATGCGGGGTAAGCTCAGCTGCTTCAGACACAACTATTTCTAAACAGCTGTTCCGTAATTAACGCAAGCCATTTCACAATCAAAAAAAGGGGGGCAAGTGATGCTTTTCGTGGCCGTGTAAAGCCGCCTTTTCTAGGTGCTTTTGGGCCCTGTCTGACGTACTGCTTTCTTTTATTCACTGTTAGCGCTAGCAAGCGTCCACGAAACGCTGTTTTCGGGCGAATAGGCGTCTAGTCAAAGAACGCATTGACTGAAGAAGACGCCTTTCGCATTGGAGTCACGGGGCAAATGCATGTGGTACCCTAAGAGTGTTTTTTTTTTCAGTTTTTTCGCTGCGCGGACGCTACAAGTTGTTGAAGACGTATTTTGGAACGCCACTGGCTCAGTCAATATAAACATAATCAAATTGTAGTTGTAAAAAGTTGGGAAGCCTGGAGTTTCTCTTTTATGAGTTGAACACGATAGAGGTAGCAAACTTGAACCACTTCGAGGTTCAAGTTTGCTATCATAGAATATTTTTTATTCTATGATGTTACTCTAGTAGTTTAAATTGTGTATAACTATAATGTAATCAATAAATCAATAATCTGCGCTGGTCCTTGTGTTCCCTTCTTCTGTGTCCTTGTGTGTGTGCGCAAAAACTTCAATTATGCAGCAGTACCAACTAGCCCGTCTTTCCGTATTATTGCAATCAATAAAGTTTAAAGTGGCTTGTGCGAGTGATGCTTTCGCACATCAGAATTCTGTGTAATGGGTAGCATGCTTTAATAATGCGCCTCAAGCGTTCTTGTAATTGTTGTTCTAGTAGTGAATAACTAACAAAAGTTGTTTCAGAGAACGAGCAAAGCAAAAAAAGATACAGCGCTCAAACTGCGCTATTTAGAAAAACCAAAGAACCAAATCGCTCTGTCAGTTCATCCTTCGGCGATGCTTGACAGTTTTGTGGAACCGTTTTTCAATAAACTAGCTCTACTTTGTGCTTAGAGAAACTGATCACATCGTCTATATCACTCAAGGCTAGCAGGAAGCTTGCACAGAAGTCTGGCCACGTGCAGGGATAGTGTATACGGCCATCCCTGATGTCCACCTACATGAAAGTTGGCACGCGGGTTTCCGTCCATACTGTACGTATGAACGGCAACCCGCGTTGCCGTTCATACAGACACCTACATACGTTCATACGTTCACCTACTACGTTTATGCTGAACAGCCTATATACTGTATGAACAGTATGTAGGATGTTCCTCCGCGAAGACATGCTGTTTTCAGCTGGTGAGCAGGTGTGCGGGTAGCAAGTGGCCATGATATTTTAACGTGTACTCCGAGAGACAAATTTAGGCAATGTATCGTGAGGCGTACTACTTGGATAGAAGAGCTCTGGTGGAGTAACTGGCGGTCAGATCTTCCAGGAACCCCGTCTGTTGCATTATCTTTCCCATCAGCACTACCACGATACATGTGCGTTGTAGTATTCATTTTCTATTTTAGTTACAAGCCTGGTTTGAGTATATTAAGTTCCAGCGTAGTTCTAACGGTCTAAATACGCACGGATTATTCGTGGCGCTTCGAAGATGGCGCTTCGTAACATTTGTTTGGATGCAACGACGTCCACAGGGCAGAGTGCACACGTCAGTCTACTGCGGCCATGTACTCGAACTGTGTATGATGGCGGCGAACAGAGACTACTTCTATCGCGAAAGTTGTCTTGAAGAGATGCTGTACAACTCTATGATGTAGACTTCTTTCGCTTCGCCTCTGTGAAGAACGCTAATAAGTTTATGGCCCTCCAGCTGACCTTCACGAAGTCTTATTTGGAACGATGTGCTGGAAATGTGTCGAATAGTTGCGAACCCACTATACAAGCCGTCTTTTTAAGCACTACAGATAGAATCAGATGAGGGTATGCTGTATAAAATTATAATTATCAAGTTAAAACTTACTAATACGGAATACTAGAACCTGTTTTGTGAACCTTGAGCAAATATCAATTTCCTTACCCAAAACACTTCTAGTACTATAATTGGGCAAAACACGGCAGTGCTCACCGTTCAAGGATCAGCTTGACAGGTCCGAATTGGGGCTTACTTAAAAACGTATGATGCAGATGGTATCCTCAATAAAGCCAAAACAAGGAACGACTCAAATGTTATCAAATGGCTTGTTTTATATTAGACATGTTGTTAAAACGGATCCTTTGGCAGATTTTACTTGTATCGGAAATGGCACTTGAGGACAAACATGACCTTGGCTACTTTGAAAGAATCACAAATTAGCCTCATGACCACTAGGCATCCCACCCTACCCCGCTTGTAGAAATTACCAAGAAGTGCATCAAGGTCTATGTCATGTTGAATACGCTGCTCCGTGGGCAATTCATACCTCACTGTGCATTTGTTTTGAACACATGCGTACTTCCCATATGAGTTGTCTTAGCCTGACTTTTCTGGAAGATTTGAACCCTTCCTCCACATCATGTTCTTGCTTCGAGACTTATTTTCGCTTCTGTGTGCTGACGTCACCGGCATACGGAAGGTTAACAGAAACAAAACACGTGAACGCAAAGAAAAGGGGCCTCCCCGAGATGTCAAGGAAGGTGACAGGGAGGCCAAAAGAGCAGCTCGGGATGACGCAGCGGGGTGCGCTTAACCTCTCCACGGCCATCCCCGCCTGCAGCCGGCCGCATGAAGGGCGGTATTGTGCTCGGCATGATCACCCGAGTGCGCACCCCGACCGGCGGGTGGGTGCGCGCTCCCCCGATAGCTCCACTCTACACGACAGATGCTCCCCGCACTTGTTGAGATGGAAAACTGATTTGTGTGCTGAGGTTAAAGCCATACCCGAGCCCCCTGTCGCCTGTTTCGCCGCCGCCAAGACTCACTCCCGCACATACGACCCTATCCCCTTTACTTCCACTTCACGAAGCGTATAGGGCTGTTCAATCCACTGTTTGTCCACCAGATTTTAAAACAATCAGCGACCACACATCCTCCTGGGTTTTACGTGCCGTTGTTTGCTCCCGATGGTTGTCCATCGCACCGCAACATGGCCGACCTCGTATAAACAGAGCTGAATCCAGTGTGTTCAGAGTGTGTCCGGGTGCATCAAAATAGCGCAAAAATATCATAACTATAGTAGGCAAAGCTTTCTATAAAACTTATTCCCCGATAATACAGACATTTCGGGTGCTCTTCAAGCAGACAATAGTAAGGCTAAAGAAGCAATTCGACAAAGCAACAAGTGCACTGATCCTTTGGAGGTCACTAGCTGCACTGATACATTCATTTAGCTAGTCAAGGTACATGGAGTTCACTCACGTAGATTGCGGATACCTATTTATGCTACTTTGATTTTTACACATAGGTCGGCGAACTCGCTCCTGAGTCCGCTAACTAGGACTCACTCAGACTCAGACTAAGCCATGAGTCAGATTCTGAGTGAGTCCTGGTGGATAATATTTTCTTGAGTCTGCGTCCGAGTGGATGAGGTTGAAGAAAATTTTAGTGAGTCTGAGTCTGAGTGAGTTCGGCTAAGCGAAATTTCGGTGCTTCGGAGTCCGAGTGAGTCCAAGGCGCAAAATATATTTCTTGAGTGAGTCTGAGTGAGTTCTACTTTCTCTTACAGACTTACGGTTATATGTAGACATCTTCAGCATTCCTCTCAGCCTTATCTGGATTCGCATTTACATATATACTGACGTCTACTCACAGGTATACCAAAGCAGTGTCATTCATACACCATTTAAATATTTACTAATTAGAAGCGTGAATTACGTAGTGGGGTGCCTTGACCTCCCCCCACTAACTCTTCCAGGAAATAACTTGATTACTATATCTTATACTGTCAGTATCTTCGAACGATAATGACTTTACCAGTTTGGAAGCACTAATAACTCGTTTTCGAAGATGCTATGTCAAACGGCGCCACGAAGAACACCGATTACGTCAGACATTGGTGTTATAAAGCAGTGACAGCACGGTCGAAGAACATAATTCTAGGCTGACGGACTCGTGCGTCCACTCATTTGGACTCGCTCAGGCTCAGGTCGAGCCTGAGCGGGTCAATTAATATTTTTGTAAGTTTCACTACGAGGGAGTCCGGCTGAGGAAAATTTTTGTGAATGTGAGTCCGAGTGAGTTCGGCTCAAGAAATCGTGAGTCTGAGTCCAAGTGAGCTCAAAGGTCGAAATATATTTCATGAATGAGACTGATTGAGTTCCACAAGTTTTGCCAACATGCGTCAATGGTGCATACTCTATTACCATATAAAGTTAAATAGCATTGCATACCCATTGTCACTTGCCTAGCACAGCACGTTGTCGGGAAACATCGAACCTCGTTTGACAGCAGCACATACCCAGCAGTCCAAATGAGCATGCGAGAGATTCCTGGAACCTTTAACCGCGGCACATACTCACGTTGAAGAGCTGCGCGTACAGAAGCAGATATGCTAATGAAACCTATAACAAAAAAATATATATATACATATATATATATATATATAGATATAGATATATATATATATATATATATATATATATATATATATATATATATATATATATATATATATATATATATATATATGTGTGTGTGTGTGTGTGTGTGTGTGTGTGTGTGTGTGTGTGTGCGTTATGATGAATGGCAGGCGTGTGGTGGCTCAGACGCCACACGTTTATTCTACTGACTGCGCCCTTTTAGGGGCGAAGCTCCTTAGGGCGTGGGCTGTGCGTCCCCTGTAGCATGTATGTAGCCACCTCTAGTTTAGTTCTTGCAGTGTTCAATAGATGGCGGTACCGTCCCCTGTATGTAGCCACCTCTCGTTTAGTTCTTGTAGTGTTTACTAGATGGTGGTACTTGTAGCTGATGATGAAAAGATGCAAGATGTTATAAACTAGAAAGCGGTACTTGTAGTTGATGAAAGACGCGAGATCTTATAAAATAGGAATGATGTCACATATGGCGCGTGTCATTGGTTGAAGGCAATCGTTCGATTTAGTGCGGCGACATGCATAGACCTAGTATTTGCAAATTGCCCACTACAACCCATACAGGAACCGCTCTCCCTTCATTTCACAGACCATAAAGCCGTCATAATGAAGGGACATCGCAAGCCATCCATCGTCTAAGAACAAATAAAAGTTGATTTGTGTATATACACACACAGCGTTTCTCACGTCTTTACATGATGATCGACTGGGCGAATTACACGGAAGATTCACAGTTTACCGATGAATCCCTCCGGAGCTTCGCCCATTCATCATCATTCACCCCGTGAATATGCCGTAATTTTTTTTTTCATCGTCGCCTTCTCTTGCCTTGGCTTCATGCATCACACAACCCCCCCCCCCCCTCAAAGGAATTCGAGTTACATTAAATGAACAAGCAGAGTAGTGGGAGAAAATTTTCCTAACGTGCAGTACTTCCATCTCGCAATGAATTTTCCTATACTTGCAGAAAAATGTTGAGAATGGGCAGCCCGGTAACATGCACAAAGCTCTGGTCGACGAGGCTGGGTGTTATGTCATGGAAAACACAGGTATCGTGGCTGGTGATGACAAAGCTTGTATTGTCGCAAATAATGAACGTGTTTGAAAGGCGTTGGAGAAGCGGCAGCATGGATTTCATAGGCGTCGTGTTTTTTGTCGTTAGTGATATACACATGCAGCGCTACTAGTTGGCATGTTTGTTGACCGATGCTGATGGGGTGATTGCTGCGTCCTTCCAGGGTGCAAGGTGTATAATTTTGCGCCTTTATCGTAGTTGTGTGTATTGTTGTCATAGTCTTGATATCTGCAGGAAACTTGCTTGAAGTCTTTTTTGTGCAAAATCTCCTGAATTTGATGTCTTTGTCTTGAACGAGGCATGTCGAAATTGTCGCCGTTTCAGTTGACTCGATTGTAAACGTCTTTTTTTTAAGCCGTCGGTGTTCTTTCAGTGTCTGTAGTCGTCTTTGTTAGATAACACGTCGCTTAACTAGGTCGATTTGCTTGTGCTGGCCTTGCTGGTGTTGCGAAAAATGTTGAGATGTTAGCCCTTTTGAATTAAGACACTTTTCTTCTTTTTCTTTTTGGTAACTTGACGTAGTGCCGACTAGGTAGCTGTTGCAACGCTTTTCCAGCAATGTAGTGAGTAGGACTGATTCGACAGGAGGAAAATCAAAGGTGCCTCGGACACCATTCATTTTGGACCTTTCTGGCACCCAGAAATGGGTGAGAGTTAATGCTGATTGATAGATATGTGGGGTTTAACGTCCCAAAACCACCATATGATTATGAGAGACGCCGTAGTGGAGGGCTCCGGAAATTTTGACCACCTGGGGTTCTTTAACGTGCACCCAAATCTGAGCACACGGGCCTACAACATTTCCGCCTCCATCGGAAATGCAGCCGCCGCAGCCGGGATTTGAACCCGCGACATGCGGGTCAGCAGCCGAGTATACCTTAGCCACTAGACCACCGCGGCGGGGCGAGAGTTAATGCTTCCGAGCCACCTATGTTGTTGCACTTTCAGGTGGCTGCGCACTGGATGGTTGCCCCAACACACGTGGTTTGGGCAGGTTCCAGTTGGCAATCTCCGTCTTTCTGCGCAAGTAACGGGATGAGCCGTTCAGACGCATGAATCTGCATTGAAACGCTAGGACATTGTTTATTCTCTGCCAAATCACTAAGCTCTATCTCGACTGTAGCAAGCTTCTGAGGCCAGAAGTGGGCTTTGTAAGCAACAAAAGAACGACATGACGCAGAACGAGATGGTGGGACAAGTGTACGAGGTGGTGAGTAGAGTACATAGTGTGGTTCACCAAAATGAACCTATGGTTCAATGCTGACACAGCAAAAGCCCACTTTCACGCAGAAGGAAAACCGTGTGGAAGACTGACTGAGCTGAATGGCTTTGAATGATTGGATGATTTAATTAGTATTGTGAAAATGGTCGACTCATTCCGCGGGTGAAGACTAGTCGTTTGTGCTGGTCATACAGTTATTTTATGCCATACGAATATCTTCATCGATACCTTCATCGAAACGGCCAGAGAGAGCTAAAAGTCGTAGACGGCTAGATAGATAGATAGATAGATAGATAGATAGATAGATAGATAGATAGATAGATAGATAGATAGATAGATAGATAGATAGATAGATAGATAGATAGATAGATAGATAGATAGATAGATAGATAAACAGACAGACAGACAGACAGATAGATAGATAGAGAGATATATAGATAGATAGATAGATAGATAGATAGATAGATAGATAGATAGATAGATAGATAGATAGATAGATAGATAGATAGATAGATAACAGACAGACAGACAGACAGACAGACAGATAGATAGATAGATAGATAGATAGATAGATAGATAGATAGATAGATAGATAGATAGATAGATAGATAGATAGATAGATAGATAGATAGATAGATAGATAGATAGATAGATAGATAGATAGATAGATAGATAGATAGATAGATAGACGGACGGACGGACGGACGGAGGGAGGGACAGACAGACAAACAGACAGACAGACAGACAGACAGACAGATAGATAGATAGATAGATAGATAGATAGATAGATAGATAGATAGATAGATAGATAGATAGATAGATAGATAGATAGATAGATAGATAGATAGATAGATAGATAGATAGATAGATGGATGGATGGATGGATGGATGGATGGATGGATGGATGGATGGATGGATGGATGGATGAACGGACGGACGGACGGACGGACGGACGGACGGACGGACGGATGGACGGATGGATGGACGAATGGATGGATAGACGGATGGATGGATAGACAGATGGATGGATAGACAGATGGATGAATGGATGGATGGCTGGATAGACAGATGGATGGATGGATAGACAGATGGATGGATGGATAGACAGATAGATAGATAGATAGATAGATAGATAGATAGATAGATAGATAGATAGATAGATAGATAGATAGATAGATAGATAGATAGATAGATAGATAGATAGATAGATAGATAGATAGATACGCTCAAAGTAGCCGAAGTTCGCTAAAAAATGCTGCCATTTAATAAGTAAGGAGATAATATTGCACAATAAATTACAAGCAAGAAATTCAGAGCTCGCATTGCACTGGATACATTGCATTCCAACGTACGAAACCTTTCAAATTATACATGCACAGCAGTTCAGCCTTCAAGGGAACATTGGAGCCCGTGGCCGCCGCTCGTGACGAGCTTCGCGCAGCCGCACTGCACTCTGCGAACCACGCTTCTCGTTGTCCATCTGCTTCAGTGTTAGATTCGTGAACAGGCCTGCGATTGGATAACTATAGCGTTAGATTTAATCGTGGAATCGCATCAAAATAGAGATTCCCATTGGGTTATGTTTTACTTTAGCATGGTCTTTCACTGAACGCGGAAGAGAGTAAAGGTCTCCGACTTTTTCAGCTCCAAAACTGCAAAGCTGGTCAGAGTATGCGCCGAACGCTACCGTGCTGGAGGACACGTGCCGGGAACGCTCCAAGCGTCTTTGTTAGAAGAAACTATAGGGAAAAAAAATGTAACAGCGTTGATTTAGAGATGCCATCAGAAAAATAAAGATCAGTAAAGCGGCTAAACATCACAGAAGCGTTCGCGAGCTACATACCTCGTTTCGCACGTGCCCTTCCCTCTTCAAGTACCACATTATTTGTTTGCCATCACAACGGCGTCTTCAATACGTTCGAAATAGCGGGCATTAGGCACGCAAGCTTCCTGTACGGTAGGGCTTTCGGTTCATATTATTGGGCAGCCATCCGACCTCGCAGAGCAAGGGAAACATGGTCAGAAGAGCCCACGAAAATTTAGTTGAGGGCAGGCATTCATTTCATTGTATTTTGATATCTCTACGCTGAATAACTTTGCACTGCATGCTGCCCCTATCGCTGCCGTTCTTGCGGCACTTATCTTTTAAGCCTTGAGTGTATGCAAGCAGCTGGAAACATATGTAACACAATGAGGCCGTGAAACGTGTTAGAAGGCCCGTTTAAACATTCTGTGCCCAAAAACTGAGCGCTTATTAGCACCATGAAAATGCTCATGCAGCTGAGCATTGTCTCTTCTGAATACGCCTGTTGCGAGTCCTTCAGTTGTTTTGCTCACGGCTGCTTTCGCGAGGGTCACCAGAGTGGCTGTATGTTTTAGGAAGCTTGGAGAGGCAAGTGCACCGAAACGACAAATTGATAAAATAGCACAATCATAAACTGAAATAAAACAAGGGAGCTTCTCAGCTATAAGAGTAAAGGTAGGCGATAGTTATAGCGCGAGAACAGAGCGACGACAAAGTCCTTCTTGTCTTTTTGTCGTCGTCATCACCTATCGTCATGTCATACCAAGTAGCCCAACCTGCCACACTTCTAAGTAAAGGGGTGCACTGTGTAAATTCTGCAGAGGAACGCTCACTCTGTTTTATATTTCTTCCCGCTGTTAACTCGGGAGTCATGACCTTTAGCACAATCAGGTCCGAAATTCTTGAGGTAATTTGAAACTCACTGTGAGTCGAGACTACATGGATACAGCATGTTTTACGTTGCTTGAAAACAAAAACTGGAAAGTCGAAGGCGAGAACATTCTCGCTTTAGTGCGACACTGTGCCTGATCTGCGCACTCGATAGCACTCTCTGGACGTCCGCTATATATGGCCGTGTTATTAGTGTTTTTCACTACTGTAAGCGTCCCAAGTACAGAGATTCTATATAACACGCATCTTTTGCTCAGGCCATTAGAATTCGAGTCTACAAATGTTTCTTCGAATTGAACCTATTTGTTAAGGGTGCGATATTGACATAATCATGCGAGATGTGCCACGGTCCTGCGTATAGCACGGATGCATATCACGAGTGATAGTGGCCAGCACAAAGCACTGATGATGAAGCTGTACGGTCATGCCGACAATAAAGCAAACGAAGGAAGCCTGCACTCCTTGAAACTGCGATCAACCGTGCGCAGCGGACTCACCGCGAGAACCGTAGAAAGTTTCCTATTGAACAGGCCTTTCCGCGCGTATGTCAGCATTTTCCCGAGTCATCAATAAATCAACAGCACCCACTCTTAACTGGCTCCATGTTGTTCTGGGTTGTGCCCCTTCGGTGAATCCAGAGGAAAGCAGGGTTACCACGCGCGATATTCCTGCAATGACGCGCTCGTACGCTGGTACACTGAAATGAAGTGAGCCAACGATTCCGCGAGCAGACGACAATCCGCCGGCACTCCAGCTTCCCATAACGCTTTGCAGCCGCCGTAAGGGGCGCGCGAAACTTTTCAGAAAAGTCCATTGACTATTCACGAACATAAAGGTCCATTTTAAAACTCGTTTTGAAATATGGCGTGGCCCTGTGCTATAATACTTCATTGTCACGCAGAATGCTGTGGATCGATTCCTGCTGGGGCCCTGACAATTATCCTTTGCATTCGTCGACTGAACGCTGCAACTTTTTCTTAACGCTCACGCATTAAAATTACCCCGGTATGTTCTCGGTGTTCCTGGGTAGATATAAACTGTCAACCACCTGTGACACATGTCCGCCTACCTGAGGCACATACATGCCCGCAGTGCCACACGTCGGGCGTAATGGGTTTGATGAAGTAAGTGATGGGATCGTGACATTATCCATGTCATGACCAGCGAGTCATATCCATCAAACCATGTTTCCCTCTCATAGTATTTTTTTAGTTTACCCCAAGTTAAGGGGGTGATCTTGAGAGCATCCAGACGCAGGCAGATAGATAGATAGATAGATAGATAGATAGATAGATAGATAGATAGATAGATAGATAGATAGATAGATAGATAGATAGATAGATAGATAGATAGATAGATAGATAGATAGATAGATAGATAGATAGATAGATAGATAGATAGATAGATAGATAGATAGATAGATAGATAGATAGATAGATAGATAGATAGATAGATAGATAGATAGATAGATAGATAGCGTATACGCTCAGAGGTCCTGCAGTATGCAAAAAAATTAAAAATACGCATGACTACAATATGCTCCTTGCTGAACTTTAAAAGTTGATATGTCATGATTCCCTCCCTCCACTACTCCTCCCTTCCTTCCTTCTCTTCTTCGCCCTCTTCAACTTCAGTTCTCATGCCTTGCTATGCTATACAATGCTTGGGGAGCACAAACACCATGCCTTGTGACCCGACGGTCGGCCAAACCTCAAACTCTCTATGCAGCGGAGGCATTTGGCTTTCAGATCTTCGTGCTCTGCCAGTTTATTGACTGTTTCAGCGGTGTTGAAGGTCTGCAAAGACATGGTCATTCGAATACGCCCCCAATGCATGAGTCTGAGGGAAAACACTAGTGTTAGTAAGAGCGTCTCAGAAACCTTGAGCCCTCTGCAGGCACGTTAATGGGCTTCAAATAATATGGCTGGTGGGCAGAGCAGGCGGCACGATATCGCAATCCTTACCTGCATCAGCACTGACCCTGTGGGCAGCAAGGGCCGCTCCAGCGAAGCCCACGATTTCTTTGCTGTGGTTTCAGTTGGGCTTTGCTACACACCCACGCTTGCAAATTGTGGATTTTTCCAAACCATATGATGCGCTGTAGCCACGATGCGTGAAAGGAGAGCCTTCGCTATGAAGGCCGCGTTGAATTTTGGGGTCGTGAAATCCCTCCACGGCACGAGGTGTAATGCGGGGATTTTACGCGTCAGGAAATCTCTGCGAAAACTAGTAGCCAAACACGGGTGCTATAGTGCTATAGAAAGCAGAAGAAAAATTTTACGCCCGAAAGCAACGCTCTGGGGAAGGATACCAAGTGGAAGACGTAGATGTAGATCCTTAATTTCTTGCTCATACTCACCATGGGGGTCTGACCAAGATTAAGTAAAAGAAAGAGGGGAGAATAGTGTCGAATAGAGAGCTCCGCACTTTTTCGGGCTTGGTGCCACTAGGGCGAAGTTGCCTTAATTTTTTTTTTCTTTCATCGCATGTTGCATTGTTCTTGACGTCCCGAGAATCTTTGCTATTCTGCTAGTTTACGTTCCATGTGTTTGTAACTTGGTAGTGTACTAAGACTGATGCTCCGATCTCATGAATGCATGCTTCTACGATACGGGGCGTCAGGGCCTGAACAAAGGAGTGGCCGTCTTGCTGTCTGTTTTTTTATCAACAAGAAATGGTATCACTTTCTCTGCATATGTATTTCATGCGTGCTGTTGGAAGTACTTTCTGGGCTGGGTAACCACTAGCTGTAAGTTGAGCGTCTCTCGCCTCTGCAAGATTGGCATCCCGATAAAAAGAACGAAACTGAAATGGTTGTGATAAGCACTCCTCGTTAGAAGAGCTTCCGTGCAAGGCATGCGGGGCTTGGCCGAGCACGCAGAAGTGCGCTGCGCCGATAATGGAAGCCGCCCGGCGACCACGAGAACAAAACTCGCCCTTCTTCCCCTGTTTCGCGTCGTTATCTTTGGCGCCGGAGCCCCGCGTCCCCAGAGGCCCAAGGCGCTCGGCCAGGAGCGGTGTCTGTCATCCGCCGCGTGCATTTAATACGTCTAGTGGGAGACCGTATCGTGTCGTCGTAGGGACGCTTCACGGGCACCCAATTACAGTCGCGAGGCGCTCTCTTTGTTCTTCGCTTCTGTCACCAGGTTCAGTAGCAAAAACATTTCTCATTTAATTCTTGCGGTGGTACTGACGAGAAATATGCGCCACGGTCTTGTTTTCTGCGTCTTCGTTTCGCAGTGACCGACCTATTGCTCGCACGTAATAAATCTGCAGGCTGCAGCTTATCAAACCACATGGCGTCATCAAGATTGTCTGCAGGTGATCGAACAGCCGGCGTTATAATTATCATATTGCGCTAAGCAGTATGCGATTGTCAAAGCTATAACAGAGCGTGAATGGAGTAAAAAACACTCAATAGGACTTGCTCATGGTAAGTAGGCTTTAAAATGACAAAAATATAAAACGCCTGACTACGGAAGGAAAACGGAAGAGCCTTCATTTTCTTCCTGCTGTGCATATACGCCTATTTCGTTCACGGCAGTCATTTTTAAAAGACATCACGTTCCATTTTGCAAACGTTGTATGGTTCTCTTTTTTTTTTTTTCAGAGGAGCAGAAGGCGAAAGCCACCTTGTGGTCTCTTCCCACTGGATTGCATAAATCCCGCCCGGACACCCAGCCTTGATTCACACTGCCTGGCATGCTCTTTGATCCAGCTAAGATGTGATATAATGGCATGGTATTATTTAGACCGGCACTATCCTCAAACTCTATTGTGTACTGTGCCACATGGAAATTTTAAGGAAACTAACTTGCTGACGCATCAGGAAGGACATCAGACTTCGTACGTCACTCGAAAATATCTATTTGGTCAGTGCGGGCAACGGTGCAAGACTACTTTAAGTAAGCGAACGCCGGGACTATCCGCTGCCCGATAATGTTCTGCTTCGCTAGGAGCCTGAAAGATGGCGCTACAAACTTTGCCCCGGCTTCCCCTCCCCCCTTCTTGGTGTAGGAAAACCCCGTGATGTAGGAAAGTAGCGGTGCTAATTCATCGTCGCCACAACACCCTCGCCACACCGTCAGCCTCCTTTCTTATCTTATCACTCCATATTTCGCCGCGCCGCTCTATGCGTGCCACGTGGTTACTATCGTGTGATTACCCGGTTTTCTCAGATTTGGAAACCATCGCTCCTATGTTGGATGTGCGTAATTCGCCAGCAGCCCGCCACTGTCCTCAGTCCGGCGAGCCATCTATCGGCACGCCGCAAACTAGAACATAATCGGTCCCGCCCCGCCAAGCGCTCGCTTTGCGGCGTTCGCTCACCTAAAGTATTCTTGCAGCGTGGTGTGGACCCACCTCCATAAAATCTGGCATTCCCATTTGCACATTCATTGGCAGACTCAGGGGCGTGAGACGACATTCCTTCATTAGATTCTATGTTCATAGCAAATTTCACCGAGGCTCCCCCCTCTTGCAAGCCTAACACATTTATTTTCTGGTCACCGACACTTTCAGTGTTACCTTCATCGCTTTAACAGAACTACAACGTACAAGTGTACATGTGGCGCACTTTGCTCTAATAAAAAGCATTACTTCAATGACTGCCGAAACCCACAGTACATTGCGGCCCATGTATACGCGTGTGCAACAGCAACACAGCCTACCCACCCATTATTCTCAACTATTCACCCATAAAAAATCATGTGTATCTACTTCAGTTGACATTTGTAACACGCTGTTCCGTCAATATATATATATATATATATATATATATATATATATATATATATATATATATATATATATATATAATTTTTGAAAGTCTTCCTCGATTTGGGTCGAGCTATAAGTCATCAGAAGAAGCGAACGAGCAAACGAAAAACGATGCTTTATTGCCATTACTGGCAATAAAGCATCGTTTTTTGTTTGCTCGTTCGCTTCTTCTGATAACTTACACACACACACACACACACACACACACACACACACACACACACACACACATATATATATATATATATATATATATATATATATATATATATATATATATATATATATATTCGATCGACTACACTAGCAGTTACGCCAACAAAAGTGAGAAAAACTTCTGCGACCGATAAAAATAGCATCACTGACCCGTCTTCCCTCATTGCATGAACCATGGCATCCGCAACGCGTGCGCGAATACTCATCCCTTGCTCATTTGCCTTTGGAAACCATGCCAGTGTTTGAACCGGTGCCTTGTCAAAGTTCGCAATGGGAAACACTGCAGGCTGTCCAAGGTTGCATCACAAAGGCGAAGCCCAGAGGCCGGCTTTCCGGCGTCCCCGGTGTATTCAGTCTCGGTTTCTCGGCCATCGCGGTCTGGAAATTCGTTGATGGATCTCTGAAAGTGCACGTGATATTTTTTTTAGATGCGGAAGCATCTTATACTCGCGCCTTGTAGTGCGCCTTCCGCGCCGTCCGCACCGCTTCTCGAACATTCGACAGCTGACGCGCGCGCATGCGCCGTCGCGCCGTCGCCCACCATCTGTGCCGCGCGCGCTTCTCCTTCGAGAACATTCGACAGCTGACAGCGCATGCGCCGTCGCGCCGTCGCCATCTGTGCCGCGCGCGCGCTTCTCCTTCGAGAACATTCGACAGCTGACAGCGCATGCGCCGTCGCGCTGTATATATACTCAAGGTCGGCGCTCGCTCGCTCAGTTGCCGCTCGTCCGTTGGTTTGTACGGCGCGTCGACGTCCGAAGTCGCCGTGAAATGCATGCCAACGAATCCACAAACAGAATGATCGACGTCCCTAAGCCATCGTCCTCAAAGTTCGTCGCAATAAATAAAACACCGCCCTTTCGCATACGTGCCGTACGTGTTCACTCATTTAACACCCCATTTCACAACCACGTTAACCAATTTAGCCATCGACCCAAGTAAGTCGCAATTTAACACCCGTTAACCAATTTCCGCATCCTCCTCAGTGTTCCCCCGAGGGAAGCTGCGGGCAATTTTTTTATTTTATAAACTAGGCTGGTCACAATTTGTGACGTAGAACAACTTCTACTTATAAGAAACCACCCTAAAACTAATAATGACAAAGTACGTTCAAATACTTTTGTTAATTGATAACTTCTGAGTGATATCTCATGGCAAAATGTTCTCGCCTAGGCCTAAAAATCGACTGCTAAGATGACAAATACCTGTATAATGTAGTTTTTTAGTAAAAATGTGTATTGCATAAAGAAAACAACTCGCATATTTGGGCGGAATTTGTCGCAACTAGAACGACATTCACAATAGTGATTAACAAAAACTCGTTGCTTACTTTTCAAGTATTCACTCTATAGAAGAGTCTCGTACAATAGAAAGTTGTGCGCGCCTACTTATTACATACCCGTCTTTTTTTTTTTCAGAAATCACCACTTAATTCAGGGTAATCATCATCAAATTTCAAGGGAAAGTTGCAACGGGTCGCGAAGAAAACGAGGCCTTTTTGAAATGCAAGGCCGGAACTATTCATAACAAAGTCAAGGCGCGCTGGAGAAGAATATGGTGAGGAAAATAGTAAAAACGAGCAGACAGCTGTCTTTTTTGTGTGTGCGCGATGTGTGGTGTACCCTTGTTCTCTTCCGAATCTTTAAACATGAGCGGAAACCTATTTCGCCTGTCTGCGACAAGCGCCGAAGTGACGCTCCCGACTTTTATGCTTCACAGAGAAAGAAAAGGTTGATATGGTGTTTTCCTGCACACACATCGAAACAATCAGATAAGCAAAAGTAAGACTGGTGCAGTGCGCAGCAAATGAAGCAATGTTTCAAAAATGAAAAACGAAAATCAATAGAACTTTAAGACATCTATAAAAAAAGTAATTATAGCCCCAGCTGGAACCCAGGTCTTATGAGTGGTAAGCGGGTATTTCACCTCTGCACGGCTTTGGAAAAGTCGCGCACAGCTATCGAATAACCGCTAGGTCAATTATTTCACGCACACACACAAAAAGACAGGACAGCACGAGGGGCGGTGACGATTTGATATGCCCAGAAGCAAAGAAATAGATGATGCAGCAAAAAATTGGTCGTCGCTTTGTATTGTATTCTAGTATTGGTCAATCGTTTGTATTCTATACAGATAAAACAACAGGAATATCTTCTTCACCTTTGAGGAATCGGTGCTTGCGACTGAATAATATCCTCCTAAATTCTACCGGCTCTAAAATATTTCGTTACTAATAATTGACATTCAAAGTTAATATATTCAACTATCGTATCTCGGGAATACACACTCCAGAATTTATTATAAAATTTGACCCCTACCCGGCCAGTCCCTTGCACCGGGTATGTGCCAGGCCCAGAGTACAACGAATGGGCAAAAAGATTCGAAGGTCAAGCCAATAAAACCTTTCTCTTATACTACTTCTTTTCAGACAATGTCGGCTCACGGTGTCTGAACACCATCGTTTAAACACCCTATTTTGGCTTCCCTTTTCGAAGTACGTCCCGTGAACATCGTCTGCTTCTAAAATATTGTAAAATAGAAAAGCGGAAGAAGACGAAGACGGATTAAAAGCAGCTGGCCTGGAATAAAGGCGTTGTCTCTTGCTTTCTTCATTAAAACAGCGCTGTCTGACAACAGAACCTTACAGCTAAAGACATCTGCCATCGTGCGTCATCGGGTGCCGGGTATCTTTATCTGACGAACGTCGTCCATGCTTCCTTGCTCATGGACACTACGATCCTACGACTGTTCGTTCGACCTATACGCCACCATCCCAGGACAGTGTCCTAGCTTCATTGGTGACCAGGGCGCAGTTTACCCGGCCACCGTCAAGACGGCACACAGCTTCCTGTTGCCCAGGGACGCTGTTCACGTTTCCCGTGGCGACAAGATCTCGCTCAGGACTCCATCGGCACCTGAGCTGTTCATAAGGAGTGCTGTTCAAGCTCCCTTTGATGATGATCTCACGCAGTGAGCCCAGCCATCAGCTCTTTGACCAGCGTTGCCACTGGCTCCACATGCGGTTCATCGGACAGCACCGCGCCGCTGTGGCGTACCATAGCCCGACTCTGCTCCACGATCAATGCCATAGCCCGACCAATGCAATCCAGCAAGCCAAAGTGTGTTTACTAGTTGTGGAGGAAATGAACATACAACGCCTTCAATACAACAAGCAGAGCTATGTCTTTGTAGGAGGGTTTGACTTGTGTAAAGATCGTAGAACACCAACGAAAGGGGAGCGAGACCTAGCAAATTCACTATATTGTGTGCGCAGTACCCATGCGGTAATTTGTCACCAAGAACACAAGAGAGCTGCTGTCCATGCTGAGGAAATACGTGCTAACTGAAGTGGAGGCAGCTGGCTTCATTGTAGCGCGCATTGTGACAATCACAAAATTAATGTCCTCGCTTTGGAAATGCTTTGCAGTGAGAAACTACAGCATTCTATAAAGCATCCCAAGATCCTCACCGAAAGCTGACCATCGGTTTTGATCAGTGCCATCTGATGAAGAATATCGAGTGCACGTTCCTGGCCCGAGATATAAAAAAAAAATGGTGACATTACATGCTCTCATTTGAAAAGCCTGTACAAACGCAGCAGAGAAACGTAATGAAACATGTGCGATTCTTGACAAGTAAGTATGTATTTTCATTTAATATTGAAGCGATGAACATGCCCTGAGCTGTTCCGGTTTTCTCTGCTGAAGTTACAGCAGCAGTGAAGCTGCTGCTGTAACTTCAGCAGAGAAAAACGGAACACACATCTGACATTCCCTTTGCTGAAGCAGGCCCAATCATTGAGTTCATGCAGACAATGCATAGATGGTTTGTCTTCATGCACGTGAGTAATTTTGTGCAACACATACACAAGAACATGCCAGACGGCAAGCTATACAGGTATGCTTCTGATGAGCGTATTATGTCTTTTATTGGAAGTGTCAGCTTTCTTGGAATGACTTGAGGATTTGAGACATCACTACTAACCAAAGCAATTCTTCACTGAGGATACATATAATACTCTTATGCTGACAAAGATGTCAAGTGTTCAATGCACCATATACTTACTAGTTATAGTCTCTTTCAAGCTTGTGCTGACGAGGAAATTCTCTTCTGACCCAATGGGATTCTTTTTTAAATGACTGATATTGTCAACAATCCGTAATGACCAGGCAGACGTTGGGGTTGCTTTGTATGGTGTGAAATAGGCCTTGAAAACGGCCATAAATTGTGTTTCAAAGACCAGTAACGTAGTGGATTTACCAAGTGATGACTCAGGTGCGCCTAAAGTTGCAAGCAAATAGAAGTGCAAGCAAGTCTGAGGTATGTTTTCACTTGAAGCAAGGAAGCTTCTTGAAGACCTCCTAAGAAATCCTGCAAGCTTGTTTCCGACTGTGGACACAGCAGCACTTGCTATGGCGGGAGGCTACGTGGCCCATGTCATAGAAGAAAAGATAGCTTGAGGTTCTTGCATTTCAGTTGTCCCAAAGCCAGCATCTTCCTCCCCTACTGGCTGATTAGGCACCAAGAGAGAAGTCGGCTACTGTACCCCTCAAGTGAGCTTGTTAATGTTTTATATGCTTTAAAGAAGTACACTGAACTCATCCTGAGCAAATGCAGAGCAGTGTCAAGACCTCTGCAGGAAACAATCAGCAATGTTGTTTCTGCTATGCCAAGCAATGACGTTTTTGGCAAGCTCGCACTGAGCACCATTTGTAATTCTTGAAGCTTGTTTGCATGAAGTTTTTCAAGCCTGTGTTCACCAACT
The DNA here is from genome assembly GCF_013339725.1 of Rhipicephalus microplus. Taxonomy (NCBI): domain Eukaryota; kingdom Metazoa; phylum Arthropoda; class Arachnida; order Ixodida; family Ixodidae; genus Rhipicephalus; species Rhipicephalus microplus. Next base: position 12,056,084 of record NC_051172.1, on the reverse strand, counting down.
ATGCCGTAGGTATGGCCCGCCGCGGTGGTCTAGTGGCTAAGGTACTCGGCTGCTGACCCGCAGGGCGCGGGTTCGAATCCCGGCTGCGGCGGCTGCATTTTCGATGGAGGCGGAAATGTTGTAGGCCCGTGTGCTCAGATTTGGGTGCACGTTAAAGAACCCCAGGTGGTCTAAATTTCCGTAGCCCTCCACTACGGCGTCTCTCATAATCATAGAGTGGTTTTGGGACGTTAAACCGCACATATCAATCATCATTATGCCGTAGGTATGACTGCAAACCATGATGTGAGGAAGGCACTTCGCTACAAGCCGTTGTCAAGCAAAGTTCGGAAACTAAATTGTGTTGCAGTAGCTGCTTGACTGTAGTATTGTCTCATTGATGTCAAACTTTAAAAGGTGTTGTGGCACCTGCTCGCGAGGAAAATACTGAAACTGTGAATTGTGTTATTGCAGCTGCTTGACTGTAGTATATTTCATTGCTTCTTGAAACTGTAAATTACATTGTTGCAGCTACTTCACTGTCACTGAGTGTTTTTCATTGCTGCTTGGAACTGTAATTTTTTGTTGTTGCAGCTGCTTAACGCCACTATTTTTCATTGCTGTTTGAAACTGTTAGTTGCGTTGTTGCAGTGGCTTGACGGTAGTATTTTTCATTGCTATTTGAATCCATAAATTTTGTTGTTTCGGCTGGTCGACTTACTATTTTTTATTGCTTTTTGGAATTTACTACTGCACATACTGATCGCCAAAATGTCAACAAAATAAACATTGGTGCCAACAACAAGGCAACAGGTGTTGCTACTTCTGGGTTTTCGCTGTGAAATCTCGATGAGTACGTGACGTATGCCGTATAGTAAGACTCCAGGTTAGTTTTGATCAAAGTTTATTGTTTAACCATGGCCTTCGAGATTGCCTGCTGGCGGGAAACCTGCCGGTGCGCTAGAGTACGCAACTTATTTTGCACTTCAAGTTCATCAAATCAAAATGCTACTTTGTGGCCGCGAATCCAACCCACTGCTTCGTCCTGCGCAACATAACGCCGCAAAGGGCTAAAGTAAAGAACCATCGAGTATTGCTCTCATGTCGCTTTCTCATAGATTTTTTCAAGAGATGAGGGAGCTGCAAGTATTGTGGGTTCACCTATGAAACGCTGTGGAACTAAGGTTTTATATTCTTGAAGCACCAGCTTGGTGTGAATACCACGCAGGGCGCACACACAAGACGAGATGCACAGTTCACATTCATACACCTATGTCTACCTAAATATTGCATTTTTACTCACATTCATACTTACTATTGATGGAAATGTTGTCTGTGATTAATAAAACAGTGCGTTTTCACTTTACGTTGAAGATATTTATGCTTCTTGCGAAGATCGCAACGTAAGCGGCGAGACTACACGTCTTCTGCACTAGATGGATGCATCCGGCGGCGGCTGTGCCCTTTAGATCGGGTGGTGGCTTACGCCACCTAGCCATCAAGTTAAGTACTATCACTATATGTTTAAGGATTGAATTTCTGTCGCACCTTGATTATAGCCACCAATCAGTTCGCCTCCTCCTGATTATTTTTACCCATTTAAAGTCAATTTTGCCTTCAATGTCCCTAAACCCCAATGGTTTGAGAAATTTGGCGCCATTATCTTGGACCATAGGGTGGAGCCCTTTACAGAACAATATCAAATGTTCAGCCATTTCCTCCTCTTCTCCACACGCACTACATATCGGGTCTGTGCCTTCGTATTTTGCTCGGTACGTCTTGGTCCGCAGTACTCCCGTTCTAGCCTCGATGAGCAGAGAACTACCCCGAGAATTATCGTAGACTTTCACCCTTGCAATTCACCGCTTAAAAGTTTCGTAGGTCTCCAGTGATGATTTTGTAAGTATTCCCGTATTCCACATGTCCCTCTCTGTTTCCTTCACCTTCTTCTTAACTGATGTTTCCTTTTGGCTTGGTATTTTGCTGTTGTCTAAATACTTGCTTGACAATTTTCGAGTTCGTTTCCTCACTTTATTATCGACATTCTTTACGTACAAAATACTTTTTTAGCCCAACACTTCTCTCCTAATTTTCTCAATCCCTCCTCGAATTTTATCTTAATGCTAGCTTCCCTGCACTCGTACGATGTCTATTCCTTGTCACCCTGTACCCCCTGATTTGGGGTATTTCCGTGTGCTCCCAAAGCAAGTCTACCTATGCCACGTTGTTTAATTTCCAATCTTGCTTGAACTTCTGAATTCATGCACAAGACCGTATTGCCGAACGTCAGACCAGGGACCATGATACCTTTCCAAATCCCTCTCACAAAGTCGTTCTATTGTAGTTTCATAGTGTCCTATTTTTTATTACAGCTGCATTCCTCGTGCCCTTAGTCATCACGTATCTTTTGTGCTCCCTTAGATACTCAGCCCCGTTATTTATCCATATGCCCAAGTATTTGTATTTATCCATTATTTCTAGCACGACTTCCTGTATAATATGTTCACTGCCTTTGTTATCATTAAAAATCATGATTGCCGATTTTTCCCTGCTGAACTTCAAATTTAACCTATCTCCCTCATTAGGACAGATGTCTATCAATCCCTGCAGATCTTCCTTGTTGTCGGCTATTAATACTGTATCAACTGCCTACATCAATGCTGGTAATGACCGTTCAATGTGTTTTCCTTGCTTGGCAAAAGAGAGGCTGAATCCGAGTCGTCTGCCCTCCAATTTAGCTTCTAGTCCCTGGAGATACAGCATGAATAACAAAGGTGACAAGGGACATCCCTGTCGAAGTCCGCGTTGTATCTGTATAGGTTTAGATACCCGTTCTTCCCATTTGATACCTACCTTGTTGCTTTTAAGATGTCATTAAGAAGATTAAGTTATTCCATCTTCCACATCTAGTGTGTCCAGTATTCCCCACAAGTCTTCTTATGGTAAGCTCCCTTGATATCTAGAAATGCCAGCCACAGGGGCCTGTGTTTTTTTCTCGCTATTTTAATACACTGCATCAATGAAAACAGATTGTCCTCCAACCTCCTTCGTTGACGGAACCCATTTCGTAGTTCTCCCAGCACACCCTCATTCTCCACCCATGTCTGCAGTCTTTTCTTTACTATCTGCATCACCAGCCTGCAAACTACTGATGTGTCTGTTATAGGACGGTAGTTGTTTATATCGGCTTTGTCCCCCTTTCCTTTATAGATCGTGCTCATCCTGCTTAGTTTCTACCCATTGGGAGCTTCAACATACATTATTGCTTTGCTCGCTGCATCTCTTTATGTTTGCTTAGAGCTTGGTCCTAGTTTCTTTCAGAGGGCTGCAAGCGCCCTCTGTCGGTTCAGTACTCAGGGCTACAGGCGCCCTCTATCGGCTCAGCGTAAACTACGTGCACAACGGCGCGACAGAACGAAAAGTGCTGAGATCAAGAACGTACAGAAAGTAGAAGGTTATTAACCGGGCATACAAGTGAAAGGCGTTTACTCTGATTGATTGATTGATTGATTGATTGATTGATATGTGGGGTTTAACGTCCCAAAACCACCATATGATTATGAGAGACGCCGTAGTGGAGGGCTCCGGAAATTTCGACCACCTGGGGTTCTTTAACGTGCGCCCAAATCTGAGTACACGGGCCTACAGCATTTCCGCCTCCATCGGAAATGCAGCCGCCGCAGCCGGGATTCGAACCCGCGACGTGTGGGTCAGCAGCCGAGTACCTTAGCCACTAGACCACCGCGGCGGGGCAAAGGCGTTTACTCTACTGGTATATAAAAAGATCTATAAAACCGAGAAAAAATAGGAAAAACCACGCAGAGGATTACAGAAATTGGTTAATTGAAAATCGGGCACCAAAAATCATATATACCTGAAAAAAAAGAGCAGGTTGGAAAAATCGACAACTGTTTTTGTCCAGCAAAAGCCCACATGAACATACGCGTAAAATTGCAGTATAGAACTATACAGCATGTGAGTTTTCAGAATATCTGAACAACACACGTGAATCACGTGGTCATTATTGTAAAATATTACATATTCTACGAAGCTACGCACTTTTTACTACGCAGCCAAAATGCTACCAGCAACTTTCAGAGAGTCTCTGCTGCTCAGGACAAGAAATAGGTTGCAACAAGTACTTCTTTTGAGTCGATATGATGCTTCCCATTCGGTCCCGCGCACAAGCCCCCCTTTACGTCCTCGTCATGTGTAGAAGAGAAGCGCTTGATGTACTCAAGCATGCGTGATGCATTTCCAAAAGAAGCTTTGTACAGGACCACGTAGAAGCTTGCTGGTTGTTCAACCACTTTCTCTGAATGTATACGCACAGCCATTAAGGTATAGGTACAGCAATGGATCGTTTTATTTACTTCATGGCTCACTACAGTAAGAATAGGAGCAGCAGAAATAAGAACCTCCCCATCACACAGTCAAAGCTGACACTGTATTAGAATAATTAGGACAGAAAATAAACTTTTATTTGGGCAAGCCAGTTGGGTGACATCATTACGGCATGTAAATAGAAGCACTTGATTTACCCACTCAGTGCTATAGAGCGTCGCTTCGGACTTCTCCAGCGGCGCGCTTCCATCCGTCAGGCACCTCGTGGGCCATTATAGCACAGTGAATGTCATGACATGCACCAGTCATGGTAGGCACGAACATCTAGCAGCTTTATGTTGAATTCCAATGGCAGATCGTGAGCGCTGAGCTGGATTGCGAATGGAGCCCGCAGATCCGAGCAGGATTGCTCTCGCCAAATCTGCGATCTGAACGTGCGCGTCTCGACGGGAGCTGTTGGTGAGCGTAAATCTAGCGAGGGAGCACGAGAGGGTGCGAGGGAGGGCAAAGCATTTTCCGGACATCCATCGGTGATTGGATGAAAAGCGGGCGCACAGAATACGTCACATGAACTTCCGGTCAAATCCGCCGATTTCAGCAGAGCAAGAATTTTTGCTCTACGAAGCAATCCGTGATCTGCGGTTGCTCTTAATCTGACATTGGAACACACAATTCACGCTTCCGATCCGCCATCGGAATGTGATTGCTGCGCTCAGAGCAGAAAAACTTGATCTGGATCTGCCATTGGAATTCAACATTAGTGCATTGCAGTATCATACGCAGTGGCGCTGTCACTCAGTAATCACTGTCGCAGGAAGGAGGATTGACGTATCCCAACACGTTCAGTTCGTGGAGGGAGGCTATCACCATAAACGCCAGGTACCAGCCCATCAGGATGGCACCGTAGATCTTGTTCATCCGCCACTTGTTGAAATGCGTGAGCACCAGTAGAAAGACAATGGTTGACAGAAGACAGGCTGTAGAGTAGGCCAACCCTGCGAAATCGTGTATATGCATCTCGTACAAGGCAATCTTCCAAGAATCGTTTTGTTAAAGTAGGACCTAAGCTGAGCAGTTAATGCGAACGCAATGCATGCAGTTGGGCCAAGCGACTTCTTCCTCATTTATTTTATGCTTACAGACTCAAAAACAAGCAGCTAGGCAAAATGGGAGCACCTTACTGCAACTCTCTTCTTGTGACGTGTGTGCTACTAAAAAAATTACAGGACCCAAGAGTGTGAAAGCTTCCTTTGCGATGTTTTTAAAGGTAACTTTTAGCTTTGCGTCTTTCGGTGCCGAAATCGAGTCTCATATGCTCTAACATATTATATAAATAATGGTAGTGTCGTTAATTCAAAATGATTTTGCGTGAGTTTGAAACATCCGCCTACATGGATGTGCATGGATGAATGTATCCGGCTGTGCCCTATAGATTGGGCGGCGGCTCGCGCCACCTAGCCATGAAGTTAAGTACTATTATTATGTGTTGAAGGGTTGAGTTTCACTCGTGCTTTGATTGTCGCTACCAATCAGTTAGCCTCCTCCTGGTTATTTCTACTCGTTTAATGTCTATTTTGCCTTCACTGTCTCCAAGCCCCAGTGTTTTGAAAAATTTGGTGCCGTTATCTTGGATTATAGGGTGGAGCCCTTTACAGACCATTATCAAATGTTCAGCCGTTTCCTTCACTTCCCATACGAAAAGAAACTAGCGCCTCATTGCGGGCAGCCCCTGAGACTACGCGCGCTTGTTTCAGAGACGCTAAACGCGCCGTTTTCAAATAGAGTGATAGTGGGAACCACGGGTGGTGAAGAATGCAGCAAAGTGGGTGTTTTGAGCTTGTTCCCCTCAGAAAAAAAGAAAAGCATTCCTGGCGTAAGCAGCCAAGAGACCAACGACCTTTTGAGCAGCTAACAGAGCAAGTAAGGTGAAAAGCAATAGTAATCGCTGGGTGCCAGCTGGAGAATTGTGCGCACCCCACAAATGTTCTCTGACACCGACAATACTTCTTTGACCTCTTCAATGTCAAGAGGGGCCCCTGTTTAAGTCAAACCACAGAAATTGTTGATTGAACCTGAATACTCGCTGGGAATCGCCCTTATTTGTTAAACTAAATTCAAATATTTTTAGGTAACGCTCATTACTAATAATTAGTCAGAAGTGGCCTCTCGTACAGGGCTATCAAACAACACTTGTGTTGTTTGATAGCATCTCGAGCTTCTGAATTTAGTGTCAGGAATCGTTTCAAGTTTCTTTACTTTATTTATAAGTTTCGCTTATTTGATTAAAACGTATCGGTAGCTTTACTTCGAGTGTTTCAAATGTGGGTCGTGTGGAAATGGCAGCGCCGTTTATAAATTTCGCTAATTTAACTAATCCATGTCAGTAGTTTTATTTCGAGTGTTTCAAATGCGAGTCGTGTGGAAATGCCAGTGGCATATTAAGTCTATGCTGCCATTTCATTTATGACAAGGAAAAAAAGCAGCAGTAGATGTCGCTTATGCCGGGCTTTTTGCTTGGAGTCATGATCTACGTGATCGCGAAAGTTCAGTGGTTGTGCACATGTTCACAGGTATGTTGACTACAGTGGCGTGTAATGTTATAGCTCATACATAGTCGGAATTTGCGGAGAAATTGAGCAACGCTTCACCGTAACAGGTGGTGTCTATGTATACTGTATAGAAACAAAAGCATACAACCAACACCCATGATTGGTGTTGTCCCCACATAACTCTGTTACCTCTCGTAGTAGCTTGACTGCCGTGTAGATAACAGCCGGTATTCGATTCCGGCTAAATTTGTGATTTCACTCGATTGTGCGCTCCGTAATGCTGTTACGTACGTTGACATTCCCAATCTCATTTCGCTGTCAATTGGTTGATAGAGACTGCGAGCCACCTATGTGTTAGTCGCGTATGTGCCAGATATGAATGGTTTCATGACGACTGCGTAATAGCGTTATTCATGTATGACCTGTGCTCGCCACTCACGCTCTCCCATGCCAATTTTGGACCAAGTTAAAGAGACAACCACAAGATTGTGCAGACGTAGCTGGCTAGATAGAAACGGCCGTACTTGGTAGGCCAAAAAAAGGTTAGCATAAAAAACAAACTCAGCGGGTGTTCAAGTTTCCCAACACAAGAAGGCCTGGCTCAACTCACGCAAGATAAATGAGTGAATGGCCAAGAAACATTTCTCGCATGCATTTCTTTTTGTATTCTTCAAGTGTGTACGCACAACGCTCCTCGGCACCTATACAGCTGCACAGTGTCTTTAGGCTGACGATGAAGTATGGTTGAGCCCTGTGCAATAGATGTCACTCGACTCACTCGTCACACAGTTCCATGGTGCCCAGCAGAATTCAATCTGTTAACGGCACTCCTCACCCGACACGGCGCCTGTAAAGGGTCTTTCTCCGCAGCTGTTAACGCGTTCGTTTCGCAGAAATTCCGCCAGTGGCGCCGGTGTCGTTGGTTTTGAGCGGAAAATCATCTTATGCGTGACAAAAAAAAATCGAGAACGATGCGAGTAAAATAAGCAATAAAAAATTCTGGGTCAGAATGAGAATCGAACCTGGGTCGTTTTGGTTCAAGGGGCATCGAACCCGCGTCGTTTGCGTTGTAAGCGGATGTTCTACCCCACAGCCACGCTTCAGCTTTTCTTTTTTATGATATTTAATACAGATTTAGCGTTATCAACGCAGAATGAAGCAAACAAAACTACAATCACAAGGCGACAATAAGCGCTCAAACGTTGCCATTAAACACTCAATGGCTAACACAGCGTGAGTTCTTCAAATAAAGAGTTCTTCGCACCGTGTTATACAAACAAAACAGAGCCGAGGCGGAACACCTCACCAAGACGGAGTGCCAGTCCGCTCTAAATTCTAGGTCATCGTAAATGTCTTTGAGGTGAATAGCCATTTGAATGAATTGTGAGCTTGAAAAGGTGGTGGGTTACGCATTGCGTCCTGCATACGCGTCTTCCATAAGCTGTGGATTCCCATGAGGATAAACATATGGCACTTCATCAAGCAATGCTGGTAGAAAATAACGTATGTAGTGAGAATTCACGACGAAAGATTTTTTTTGATGTGCAGTGAAGGACCTCCCAAATAAGAATGGCATTTTTGCAGCTAACAAAGCAATGTTCCATCGTTCCTGGCCCATTTCATTGACGGCAGTTAACAGATGGAACAAAAATACCTGTTCTCTTTAACCATGTTTTTACCGACAATGTTTCAGGGTGGAGTTAACCGAAGGATGTGCTCGATTTCGGTGGAATGTACATTTTTTGCACTCATTTCAACACGCCGTGGCCTGAAATATTAGAGTACAATGAACGGTACAACGAAGGGAAGGTAATACTTAGTAGATTCTTATGCGGCGCCTTGCGCGATGCAACCCCGCTGCTGCTTAAGAATGCAGTGCACACAACTTCCTCTGCTTGGATATGCAGTGAATGTAACTGTCATGCTTCACCAACACACGCGTCCTGTGTGCATGCTTCACAGTACACCATGAACTATCGCAGTATTAATGCGTGGTGCAAACGTACAACGCCATAGGGCGTCAGAACATGTGATTATCACAATCACTTCAATGTTTTAAGCTGGTTGCCCAACACAAAAGGCATACACGTTACTTCGCCTATTCCCCTTAAAGCTACGTAGTGGGTGCATGGCAAGTTCCAACAGATTTTATGCACTAAGTGTTTGAAATGCGCACTAGAGACGGGATATCGCTATGGCGTTGAACTCTTAAAGGCAAAGCTTAAGGGTCCCGCAGTTTTCGCAAACACTGCTGGCCTGCAGCTCTGGGGAAGAACACCGGCGGACTGCCATGATAACTGCCATACTTACTGGTTCGGTACGATTTCGGCTATATCCACGCATTAGTTTTTCGTTTGAGGGGCCACGGGAGTTCCTGCATCGCACGCTGGGTCTCTCATGGTCAGCGCCTTATGGGGAACTTGAGATTTTAGCCTTGATGAAGCACTCAATTATCCGTAATTTCTCTTTTCAAATATCTAAAATATCTGGGTTTTCGAATCCCCAAACCACGATGTGATTACGAGAGACGCCATAATGGATGGCTCTGAAAATTCGGATGGTCTGGTGGATTATTTAACGTGCCCTGACATCGTATACAGTCTACACGTGTCTCTACGGCATTTCGTCTCCATCGAAGTGCGACCGCCCCGACCGGTATCCAACCTACGGCCGTCGGATCAGCAACCGAGCACCGTACGTAATCCTTGATTTTTTGATTAGTGGGTTAGACACTGAGTCTTTTTGGCGGTTTTCTCATGTATATCGAAAGAGTCCAGTTGCACGTGCGTGCCTTGACAGCAGTTTACAAGTCTTCTACGATGTGCCTCCTAGTGCGACAAGCTGGACAACATAGGTTCTGCTTCATCGGAAGGCTCATTGCATACAGCGTTTTCCAACGGTGTTGCGCTTTCAACTACACTACCTGTTTCCCACCTGAAAATAACACTGAGTTTACTTAGCATTACGTAATTCTAAAGCGTCGGACACATTACATAACTTATTCCACAGATTTCTTTTCTTATAGCTGTCGCTTTGTGACCGCAACAGCGTTTCATTCACCAAAACAAAGCCATAAATACGACCAGAAACATGGACGTCTTCATGTTAATTTAGTTATTATATTTCCATTGTTCAGTCCTTGGCGGAATCAGCGACATATATTATATCACTACACGCTTTTATGAGGAAATCGTATTTAACATTGTTCGTTCGTGGCAGTCTCGTACAGCCGCCAACACTGAACACGTATTCAAAGGTAGAAAGGATTAATTTACCGTCATGAAGAGTTGTATGAAGGTTGTCACGTACCACGAAGCTTGACGAGAAGCTGCCCAAACGTCTAGCTGACCACATGATCAGCTCATTATTTCATCGGATAGATAAACTGAACTCAATTTTTATTTGTCGGGATGGCTCACATGTCACTGAGCTGTTGGTAATTCGATGCTGCCGCTAATGAGTAAGGACAATGCGCAATATGTTCGCGTATATAAGCACACAACAGTGAATTTTAAGCAGTCGAAAAAATAACCCAGATTGGCTCTCTCGCTTCTGCGGGTTTTATATTCTGCGTGTGGGTGAGGATGTTCAGCTGCGTAATTTTGTCTATTGCTGTTGTGAAATGGTCACAGAGTTTGGCTGTCAACACGAAAGGCGTGGTTTGACGCCGGCTGCGGTGATCCCACTTGCATAGAGACCAAACCTCTAGGGGTGCAAGGTGAGAATGTACCAAAGAACACCAGGTGGTCTAAATTTCCGCAGTTTTGCCCTGAGACAGTCTCACAATTATCACGTAAAACTCTAGAAATTATTAACTCCATGATTCATTTTTTAAAACACCGAGTGAAGAAAAATCAACACACGCGTTGGAGTTGGACGCATGAAAGATTGGAGCCACCACTTGTTGAAAATCGCAAGCGTTAATTGCCGTATAGCGTAGGAAAGTGAATTCGACATTTTGCCTTTTATGATAGCCAAAATTTCTCGTTCGTATTGTGCGTTTCGGATAAACATATGGACACTCTGCCCGGTCTCCTGTGTCACGGACACACACCGCATTCAATATTTCCCATAAGTGGCAATACATTATCGGGATGCTGACAAACGTCACCTACGCCTGCTCAGTTCACAAAGTTAGTGTGAGGCTCGAGTGGCATACAGTAGCGACGACGTTTATGTCAATATTGTGTCCCATCACATTGTCAAGTTGCGTGGTAACGCCGCCTGACGGAATTTAAGCGGACTACTTTCTGGTTCGCTTGTTTGAGTATCCGTCTGGTGGCGCTTTTGATCCCTTGATCCCTTGAAGGAGAGTAGATGGGCAGAGAAGGTGTTCCGTTATTTGTATAGGAAGAGCGTGGACACACAGTGGAGAAAAAGAACTAGAAGACTCACTAGTAAATATACGGCTGGTATTGTGAGCCATATGTCAACAAAGAGCGTTAAGGGAAAAGTCAGGGAGGCGGAGAGGATTTACTGGATGGCAGCTATGGAGAAAAAACCAGCTTTGAGTAACTACCGAAAGGGCAAAAATGAAATAAGGAGGGAGGCATTTTACGATAATTCAAGGGGAAGCGCTTTACTGTTTGAAGCGAGATCGGGTTGCCTTAGAACGCGTAGTTATAAAGCAAGATTCAGTAAAGAAGAAGAACAATGCACATGCTGCGGGAAAGATAAGGAAACGGCGGAGCATGTTCTGATTGAATGTGGAGATATCCACCCAGGTGTACGTTTGGGCACGAGCCTACAGGAAGCCTTGGGTTTTAGGGACAACAATGGAAAGCTGAACACACCCGCGATTGAAATAAGTAAGAGACGGTTAGAGTATTGGTGGCAGAAAATTAGAGAGAAAGGACAAAAATAAATATTGGAAAAATAAAATATGGACAGTGTGTCGTAAATGGCAGAGAACTTAAGCTGAAAATTTACCTTTTTTCCATTAAGATAGAATTTATCGAAGTAGAGGCATTAGGCCAACATAAAAAAAAGAAAAAAGGTTTTTTTTTTTTTTTTTGTCGAGCCTGGTGGCATACTTGCCACCACCCCGTTATAAAGGGGACGCTCTTAGCATCCATCCATCCATGCATCCAGAAAGCTCCTGTGGCTGGCATTTCTAGATATCAAGGGAGCTTACGATAGGACGATATTGTAATTCAAGAAGACTTGTGGGGAATAGTGGACACACTAGATGTGGAAGATGCAATACATAATCGTTGAAAGTATATCTATAAAAGTAACAAGGTAGTTATAAAATGCGAAGAATAGGTATCCCAAGCTATAGAAATACAACGCGCGCTTCGACAGGGCTATAGCCCAAACTCCATAAGCGCGAAAATGCACGCGACAGCGACGAGCGACGCGACGTAGATCGTCGTCGCGCGATCAGTCGCTAGTGCAGGCAAACCTCATTCACGCGACGGCTTCGGCGAGCGAATTCCACTGTTGCTGGCATGAGGCCGTCAACTCGCACCAAGAAAACCGCGTAGCGAGTGGTTTCCAATTTAAAAATAAGATATATTGTTGTGTAATAGAACGGAAAGTGTTTATTATTGCCTTGCAGCATTTTTTATATGCGCATGCGTAATAAACATTGCGTTATTTCTTGTTGCGCATACGTGACTCGGGCAGGGTCACGTGCACCTATGTAGTCTTCGTCTTTTCCGGTTTTTCGCTATTGGCTGCTTGAGCCCAGCACTTCCGGGCGATGAGCGACGGTTTCAAAATCTGGAGAACCGAGCGATCACGCGAAAACGAGCACGCGACTCGTCGCGCGAACGCCCTGTTTCGTCGCTCATAGCGTCGCTCGTCGCTGTCGCGTGCATTTTCGTGCTTATGGAGTTTGGGCTTATCCCTTGTCACCTTTGTTATTATTTATGCTGTGTCTTCAGGGACTAGAAGCCAAATTACAGGGGAGCTGACTCAGCTTCAGCCTCTCTTTTTCCAAGCAAGGAAAACGCGTCGAACAGTCATCGCCAGCATTGATGTAGGCAGATGATGTAGTAATAATAACCGACCCCGAGTGAAAATGTGTAACTGGGAATCTAAATGGTTTCAACGGGCATTAACTGGGATCAACAGGTCCCAGTTGCAGGTCAACTGGTTTCAGCTGGGAATCAACTGGGAACAGTTGGTCCCAGTTGCAAGTTGTTCCACTGGCCCCGGTTATGTTCTAACTGGAAGTGCGACATGTTCTGGTTGTACGCTTCTTCACAGAGAAAGACAAAAAAAAAACGTTCAAGTCGATTGCGTAAGACGTAGAATTGTTGCACCTCAACAAATGAGCTTTATCAAAGTTGTCTTTTTTTTTGTCAATGCACATGGAAGTGTACCGGACCACCGGCCTAGTAGGGCATGGCCCTATTGCAAAAACAGCGTGACGCCAGTACGCTTTTGGCACTGGTACACGCTGGAGACACTGGTACACGCTTGTAATCACTGGCACTTCGTTGGGCGCACTGGGAAAAAGCTGTGTCGCACTGGCAGGGGCGCTGGCGTGCTATTTTACTTATATATTTGTTTATTTATGGCTAATGGGCACCCCCGTTTTAACCCTGTGAAGCCTTTTTATGCAGAGTACTGGGACGCTGCCGCTCCTGCGTCCCAGCACCTACGCTGGGTGGCGCTGGTACCAGCGCCATACTGGGCCCATACTCAAGCATGGCACTGGACGCTGGTACTCAGTGGCGCTGGTTTTTGCAATAGGGGAACGATAAGCAAAAGGGTGTAAGGCAGTGGGACAAAATCTCCCCAATGCTATTTACGGCGTGCTTACAGGAGGTTTTCAGAAGCCTAGAATGGGACCAGTTAGGGATAAGAGTTAATGGAGAGTACCTTAGTGACCTGCGCTTCGCCGATGACATTGCATTGCTCAGTAACTCAGGGGACGAATTGCAACTCATGATTATGGAGTTAGGCAAGGAGAGCAGAAAGGTGAGTCTTAAAATGAATCTGCAGAAAATGAAAGTAATGTACAACAACCTCGGAAAAGAGCAGCGTTTCGAGATAGGTAAGAGTGCACTTCAAGTTGTAAAAGATTATGTCTACTTAGGGCAGGTAATAACCGCGGAGCCGAACCACGATATTCAAGTAACTACAAGAATAAGAATGGGGTGGAGCACATTTGGCAAGCACTCTCAAATTATGACAGGTAGATTGCCACTATCCCTCAAGAGGAAGGTATATAACAGCTGTATCTTGCCGGTACTTAGCTACGCAGCAGAAACCTGGAAACTTGGAAAGAGGGTTCAGCTTAAATTGAGGACGACGCAACGAGCAATGGAAAAAAAATGGTAGGTGTAACCTTAAAAGACAAGAAGAGAGCAGAGTGGATTAGGGAACAAACGGGGGTTAAGGATATCATAGCTGAAAACAAGAAAAAGAAATGGACATGGGTCGGGCATGTAGCGCGTAGACAGGATAACCGCTGGTCGTTAAGGGTAACTAACTGGATTCCCAGAGAAGGGAAGCGGCTTAGGCGGAGACAGAAGATTAGGTGGGCAGATGAGATTAAGAAGTTTGCGGGTATAAATTGGCAGCAGCAAGCACAAGACCGGGTTAATTGGCGGAACATGGGAGGGGCCTATGTCCTGCAGTGGACGTAGTCAGGCTGATGATGATGATGATGATGATTATGATGAAGCAAATGGGTGTCACATGATTTGCAAATTGATTATATTTATTTTTTCCTCCTCTGTGAGTTGTTTCAGCGTCACTGACTCTAGTAAAATAATATCGCGGAATATTCAGTTGCACAAGCACGCACGCATGCATTCAAACGTACGCTTGTTTTAGCTTCAGTAATTTCAACTATATTGAGATGTTCCCAATATTTTTACGTCCACAGAAGTGACGATGCGCTGGCGCAGTGGTCCCAAGTGACGTCATGAATGCTGTAATATTGCCGAATTATCTCGCAGTGAGCATGAGTGCTTGACAGCCTTGTGTGCTGCACAGGCACAATACTTCCGAACCACAACAACAACAAAAACAACAACAACAACAACAACGAAAACACACTGCCGAGCCTGTAGCTATCACGGCTGAGCCTGCCGATATCCTATAATGCTGCAAACTCCAGCGCTAACGTGCATCGTACACCACCACAAACGGTGTTTTACCACAAACATCTACCACTCTCTCCCACTTCCTCTGTCAAGTTACACGTGAATGGCTGGCAGGCATGTATCTATATCTATCTATATCTATAGTCATGTATCTAATCTTACGCTCAAATACTGAATAAAACAGTAAAGTATAATCAGACCTAAATAGGAAATAGATTAAAATGATTTATTAAGCCCATATTTCGCAATTTTCGATGAAACACGCACTCAGGCAGAAAAACTTTTAACACACGGTTGATTGATATGCGGTGTTTAACGTCCTAAAACCATATATGATATTGAGAGACGCCGAAGTGGAGGGCTCCGGAAATTTCGACCATCTGGGTTTTTTTAACGTGCACTCATATCTGAGCACACGCGCCTACAACATTTTCGCCTCCATCGGAAATGCAGCCGCCGCAGCCGGGATTTGATCCCGCGACCTGCGGGTCAGCAGCCAAGTACCTTAGCCACTAGACCACCGCAGCGGGGTAAAATTTTTAACACAGTGACGAGCATTTTCGTACAGCACATGGGGCGAGGGCTAGCTACCGTGCCACGAATAGGCACGGAAGAACGGTGCAGTTGTGTTTTCTTGATGAGGAACGAGGAGTCATGGCACGCACAATTTAGGTATTTTGATTAGTGCTCGACAGTTTCATCTCTGGGAGACTTTACGACTTCAGGCGATCGTCGAACGAGTGCGCTAGCCTCTGACAAGACGGTTATGTGGATCCATCGCGTTTGGAATTCCGCGCTGGCTGCCTTGTCCGCAATGAAGCCGTTTGAAGGTAAATAATCTTTTCTGCTTCGAGTAAGCGAAGATTTAGATATAACGGACACACGATCAACTACGTGAAGACCCATCGATTCCTCGGAGTCATAGTTGATCGCGACCTCTCCTGGAGCCCTCACATCGCCCACATGAAAACTAAACTCACCATGATCCCCCACGTACTGAGGTTTCTTGCTGGAAAAACGTGGGGTGCATCGGTACGGGCAATGCTCCAACTCTACACTGTTCTGTTCCTCGGTTATATGCGATACAGCTTACCCGTGCTTTGCGGGATCCGAAGAACAAACTTGCGCGCCCTCCAGTCGATCCAAGCCCAAGCCCTGAGAATATGCCTTGGTCTCCCGAGATGCGCGTCTACAGCAGCGACAGTCATCATTGCGCGTGATTATCCAGTCAACGCATACATCCGCGTAGACGCTTTGAGAATGCACATAAGACATTTCGCTCGGCTTCCATCTCATCACCTCGCCTCACTTCGAACTTCCAGGCCCCACTCAGCGTTCAGCGCAACTGTAGCTCAGCATTGCGCAGTGCTTCCATTGCAATTCACGCATGCAGCACAGCCGCCGATACCATTATGGTGCATACACCCACTCAAAGCCCATCTTACAATTCCTGGCATCCAAAATAAGAAGAAGTCGTCGCATCTGAAGCAGGCCACATTACTTTTCCTGCAAGAGTAGCACAACGGACGCCTTCACATTTACACGGATGGCTCGGTGTCTTCAGTAAGCTCTGCAGGGGCGGTGGTTATTCCCGCGAGGCACAGCACAATTAAATTCATGACATCGCATTTGACGTCGTCGACAGCTGCAGAACTTGCAGCCATTCGTGCAGCTCTAGAGTTTATAGTGAAAGAACCTTGGGGAATTTGGTCGATCTTCTCGGACTCGAAGGCATCTATTCAATGTCTTATATCACCCTTTCACCATAGACCTAATGAACAGTTAGTATAGTTGAAAGAAGGCTTCTTCATCACCAAGCAACCGAAAAACAGCACAGCATAGTGTATCAGTGAATACCAGGTCATTGCGGTATATAGGGCACTGACCGCGTAGATGAGGCCGCTAGATCTGCACACGATGGTACCCAATACACAGCCATCCCCTTCTCAAGAACTGACGCAGCTACAAGACTTCGTTCGCTTGCACGTGACCTCACACTGGTACAGTGGAACTCAACAGAGTTCACAAACGCGCGCCTGCAAAACTTGGATCCCGATCTGCAGCTTCGTCTTCCCCCAAGAATATCTCGAGCTGAGGAGACTCTTCTATGCCGCCTGTGGCTTGGAGTGGCCTTCACGAACGCATACTCTTATCTCGTTGGGATGGCCAGCTCTCCTACATGCACTTACTGCAGTTGCGAAGAAACCATCGCGCACCTTCTGTGTGAGTGCACCCATTTCAACGCGCAAAGACAAGAACTCACTGCAGCTCTGGATAGACTACACGATCGGCCTTTGTCGGAACAAAGGATTCTGGGTAATTGGCCAAGCCCATCCTCAGCCCAGAAGGCTTTAAAAGCTTTGCTGCGCTTTTTGCGGACAACTGGCCTCAGAGAGAGACTTTAGTGTCTTATACTCTTTGATGTTGCCTTTCCTTTATCGCATTTTTTTTGTAATTTCTCCCTCTCTTCACAACATTTCTTTTTAACACCTTTCATTCCCCTCACCCCTTTCTCCAGCACAGGGTAGCCAGCCGGTCTAAGAACTGGCTAACCTCCCTGTCTTTCCGCTTAAACTTTCTTCCTCCTCTTCCTTCCTAGATATATGCCATGTTGTATGCCATGTTGTGTTAGGATGTTTTTGCGAAAATTACTACTCTTAGGGGGAGACATCGAGACTAACCCGGGACCTGCGCAAGATCAAATCGCAAGCGCACTAAAAGAAATCGCCGCGGATATTAAGTTCATCAAGGAAAAAGCGTCTTGTCGATATTGATAAAAAGCTAGACGCTTTATCAAGACTCGAAGAGAAGGTTAGTCTCTGTCAGGATGAGCTTGTCAGCATGAAACGTGCATATGAATTGCTGGAAAGGAAGGTCGACGACCTAGAAAACAGAAGTAGGCGATCGAACTTAATTGTTTATGGCCTACCTGAAGTTGACGGAGAGACGAGTGAAATTCTTGAACAAGCAGTGAATAAGACTATTGTTCAGGACACCCTCGGCCTTGAACGAGTTTCTATCGAACGAATACACCGCCTAGGACGAGTGGAACGGAACAAAAATAGACCAGTCATTTTCAAGTTGCTAGATTTTAGGCAGAAATCATCGATACTTAAAAGCGGATACAAACAGAAAAACACCAGCTTCTCAATCGGAGAAGACTTTTCACCTAGAATCCAAGACATCAGGCGAAAGCTATGGAACAGCGCCAAAGAAAATCGAGAAAAGGAGAAGGTGTCGTTAGTGTTTGACAAATTGTTCATTAATAACCAATCCTTTACCTGGGATGAAGAAAAGAACGACAAGGTTCTCGCCCAAAAAAAGGACGAAGTGCGATCAAGACCACAAACTCGGCAAGCTCGTCTACACGCAAAATCGAAGCCTTGACTATATTGAATGTTAATGCAAGAAGTGTTCTAAACAAAATAGATGCTCTCGAAAATCTTCTACTAGAATACAGTCCTGACATAGTAGGTGTCACTGAAACATGGCTTTCTTCCGAGATATACGATAGTGAAGTTGTTCCTCCAAATTATTACGTTATCCGTAAGGATAGACCTTCTCGTGGCGGGGGCGTCGCTCTACTCATAAAGAAATGCCATTCATATGTATCGCTTCCGGCTGTAACAGATGCTGAGGCAATTTTCTGCCGGATTCTTTGCGATAGCACTTCTATATTCGTTGGATGCGTTTATCGAGGTCCGTCATCCGGACACGAGTGCATAACTGCAGTTCATGAGTTCATGCAGCGTCATGTTCGCAAGTCTCGTGTCCTGCTTATGGGAGATTTTAATCTCCCAGACATTGACTGGACTACGCTAAACCACACATCATCTGCCTCGGACGCTCTTATAAACATAATGTTGAACTTTAGCCTTCAGCAAATCGTGTTATCTCCAACCCGCTTACAGAACACTGCCGAGAACATATTAGATCTGATACTGATTAGTCAGCACTTCCCGGAAGACCGTGTTCGCACTGACGTAGTTGACGGCATATCAGACCATCACATAGTCATATGCTTGCTGCCGCTTGACTCCAGTATTGCATGTGAGCAGCGTGGATTAACTGTAATTGATTTCAAAAAAGCTGACGATAGCAGCGTATTAACCCATCTCGCACATGAGTTCGAAAACATTTTGCAGCTAGCTTTTGACGCATCCAGTGATACTAATCTACTTTGGCTAAGTTTCAAATCTACTGTTATGTACTGTGTCACTAACTTCATACCAAAGAAACACAAGAAAGCTCCAGGGAATAATCCTTGGATAACACGTGAGGTTATCCAGGCCAAGCGTAGGTTAAAAAGGTTGCGTGTGGCTGCGAAAAACCATAAGTGTAAATCATCCATTCAACAGAAGCTGCAGTGTGCAAAATCAGAGTTTAAGCAAAAAAGAAAACTGCCAGACAATATTATTTTAGTGTTACACTTCCAAGCTTTATTAAAAGCAATCCAAGCAAATTTTGGAGATACCTTCGCACTAGCAATAATACACAGTCGCACACGGATTCAGGGAAAGAACGGAAAAGGCTAACGAATACAACATTTTTTTCCAATCAGTGTTCACGACTGATAATGGTGCCACTCCTCCAGTATTATCCCTCGATTCGCCAAGCATCGATCACGTAGAAGTCACAGATACAGGAATACTGAACTTGCTTCTTAACTTAGATCCTAAAAAATCGAGTGGTCCAGATGATATTCCTAACGAGTTCCTTAAGAGGTACGCGGAATGGTGTAGCAAGTTTCTTGGGTTAATCTTTCGAAAGTCGCTTACTTCATCCCAGCTGCCAGATGACTGGAAGATTGCAAAAATAATACCTATTCATAAATCAGGAGAACAGTCATTGGTTTCAAATTACCGGCCGATATCCCGCACTAGCATTTCATGTAAGCTACTAGAGCATATCATCCTCAAACACATAACTGTTTTTCTCGAGAAAATAAAATTTTTGTCTCCTAATCAACACAGATTTCGTAGTGGCCTGTCCACTGTTACGCAGCTAACGGAGGTAGTTCATGATCTAGCTTCTACCATAAATAATCTTGGCCAAACAGACATAATTTTACTTGATTTCTCTAAGGCTTTCGATTGCGTATGTCACAGAAAGTTACTAATTAAACTGAAAAGTGCGATAGGAGAGGGGTTATTGTTTTCTTGGATAGAAAATTTCCTAACAAATCGCTCACAGTTCGTGCAGTATGAAGGTCATATATCAAACATAGTCCCCGTAACTTCTGGGGTCCCTCAAGGTTCCGTCTTGGGACCACTATTATTTTTAATTTTCATAAATGACCTCACGTCAAACATTAACTGTAATATCAAACTGTTTGCAGATGACTGCATTATTTAAATTGAGGTAACCAGCTACACAGACCACATTAATCTCAATGAATGTATAACCAAGCTAGCAGATTGGTGCGCTAAGTGGCAAATGTCCATCAATGTGAAAAAATCCGCAGCTATGACGGTAACACGTAAGCAGAATCCATCGCAATTCATCTACACCATTCATGGTTCACCACTGACTAATGTTGTGCAGCATAAGTACTTAGGCATTACATTAACGTCTGACCTGAGATGGGATACACACATAGCTAACGTCACTGCGGCCGCACTGCGTAAACTTTTCTACCTAAAAAGACGACTTAGAATTGCACCAGCGCCCGCAAAACTCTTGGCTTATACCATGTGCGTAAGATCAGTATTAGAATATGCCAACGTAGTTTGGTTTCCTTATACGCTAAGTGGTATTAGTAAATTAGAGGCAGTACAACGCAAAGCCATACGGTTTGTACACAACAAGTTCAAACGTACAGATTCTCCCACTAACCTTCTGGCTTCCTCTGGCATTGAAAAACTAGCTACTAGGGCAAAAGAGGCACGCCTGAGGTTCTTGTACCAGTTGTTACATGGCCACTACAAGGTAGATGTGTCTAAGTACGTCACATTTTCACAGTCACGCCCTACTCGTCATAAGCACAAATACAGTCTGCAAGAATATTCCTCAAACAGTGACGTCTTTGGAAAATCGTTTTTCCCACTAACAATACGCGAATGGAATAAACTGAATGCAAATGCTACTAATGCCGACACACTATCCACATTCACCGCAGTGTTAGAAACCATGCGTAATCTACAGTAGTGCTTCAATGCTTCACATACCTTTGCTATTTTCCTGTTTTCTTTCTCTTTTTTGCGCAGCGCACTGTAGCAGGCCAGAAGGTACTGGGTGAGGCTTATGTTTTCGTATCCGTCTTTTTTTTTTACCAATAATGTAAGGAATCCCGTATGTCAGTTGGAATGCTATTGTTTGTTCTTCATGAATGTGTACTACCTGCAATGTGCCCTCTGTAATCACTCCAGCATTGGAGTCGACAGTATTGCAAATAAATAAATAAATAAATAAATAAATAAATAAATAAATAAAATCATATAATGCAACATAGAGTGTTTTAAGAGTGGAGATGATGGAACGTTGCCTTGCAAACAATGCTTTAGAGTCTGCAGATTCGCGGCCATTTGTTTTGGAGCCTGATAAAGTATGAGTGTCGATTGCAGAATACTTGTGTTGAACAGCATGGTAAATGACTATGAAGTATACTCGAGCAGGCTTGTAGCTCTCTCCGAAGTACTAGAAAAGGGCACATATTTGCTCGGTAATTAAACATCCCCAAACCTGCTGTACATGTGTGAGCTTCGGCTTTCCTGTCCAATGTCCTTTTTTTTTTTGCCGCGGAGATAAGCTCGATGGTTTGAAAATAGGAATAGACCAAGATGTGATCTCTACAGATAATGTTAAAGTAATGTACAGTGACATTTATGAGAATTCAGAGAGAATTAGGATTTAGAAATATACGTGACACGAGTTAAATGTGTTAATAATTGATGCGCAAGGTTGTAAGTTATACTGTGGTGTATCTTTACCTTTTACTAATATGTACAATAAAGGTGTGCCCATTTATTCACAAACGTTGTTGACGGTATGGCAGAAAGATTTGTAGATAACTGCGATCGCACGTTGAAAGGCACAATTGAGCAGAACCTTACTTGTGATTGCTTCATAAAAATATCTCCCTGGGTATAGTAATCGATCGAGTCACGTATTAAGAGGTGCGAATTAAGAGCCACAGCTTCTGCTCACAAGAACCGTCCATAATTTCCACTATAACACTTGTGTTTCGGTTGATAGCAATATCACCTTTACGATTTTCTAATAAAATGAAATTTAATTTCTGGTAGTATTGCATGCGTAAAGTAGTAAATACAGTTTCGCTAACAGTGTAAATATTTCTTTCAGATGGTTCCGTATGCACGAGCGTGTGCCACCCATCCAAGGAAGCAATCAAAACACTCAATCTAAGTTTCTAATAAATAAAGTCCAATATACAGGCCAAGCTTCCTTGTCTATATGAATCGCAGGAGTTCGCTGACAACTGGAAACAATTGGGACCAGTTCAAGTGATTTATGGTCAAATTCTCAGTGGGGACCAGTTGCCAGTGGAACTCAACTGGGACCAGTTGAAACGGTTTCTGGTCAATTTCCCAGTGGTGATCAACTGCCAACAGATCCCAGTTGGAACCCACTGGCCACTGGTCTCCACTGGTAATATGACCATAAA
The DNA here is from genome assembly GCF_013339725.1 of Rhipicephalus microplus. NCBI lineage: Eukaryota > Metazoa > Arthropoda > Arachnida > Ixodida > Ixodidae > Rhipicephalus > Rhipicephalus microplus. The sequence goes on along the minus strand of NC_051172.1, from coordinate 12,033,525 downwards.
GGACTTTAACTGGTCCCAGTTGTTCCTAGTTTTGATATTTTCACCTGGAACCACGTGAAAGACCTGCAGGGATTGATAGACATCTGCGGTAATGAGCGAGATAGGTTAAATTTGAATTTCTGTAGAGAAAATCGGCAATCGTGATTTTGAATGATAACGAGGGCAGTGAGCATAAGATACTACATAAGATACTACAAGAAGTCACGCTAGAAATAGTGAAGAAATATAAATATTTGGGCGTATGGATAAATATTGGGGCTGAATACTTCAGGAAGCATGAAATATACGTAATTACTAAGGTTAACAGGAATGCAGCTGTAATGAAAAATCGGGCACTGTGGAACTACAATAGGCGTCACGTCGTGAGAGGTATTTGCAAATGTGTCATGGTCCCGGGTTTGATATTCGGCAATGCGGTCTTGTGCATGAGATCAGAGGTTCAAGTAAGACTGAAAATTAAACAACGTGGCATAGGTAGACTTTCTTTGGAAGCACACGGAAATACCCCAAATCAGGGGGTACAGGGTGACATGGGATCAACATCGTATGAGTGCAGGGAAGCTAGCATCAGGATAAAATTTGAGGAGTGATTGAGAAAAATGGAAGAGGAGCGTTGGGCTAGGAAAGTTTCCAGCTACTATGAGGGTTGGGCTGGAGTGAGGACAAACTCGGGGGCATAGCAGATGGATAAACACTCTTTATTAGTGACTGGATATTAAGGAACTTGCGCGTGAGAGCGCTACATGGGGGCTAGCAAGGCAACAACACTCGCGCGTCCGCAGGGCTCGCGGTGGCGACCACTCTCTCTGGCTCTGGCTGCGGCAGGCTAGTCGATAAAGTCAGGGAACGGAAGCAACGCCAGACTGGCGCTACCATCTGCCGGCGTCTGGACAAGTGAGGCTGACGGCCTTGGAGAGGCTGTGCGCTCGAACGCTCACACTACTTGTACATGAAGAATGTTTATACTTACTGGTGGAAGCGAACTCGGAAATTGTGATTTGATTGATTGATATGTGGGGTTTAATGTCCCAAACCCACCATATGATTATGAGAGACGCCGTAGTGGAGGGCTCCGGAAATCTCGACCACCTGGGGATCTTTAACGTGCACCCAAATCTTGGCACACAACTCGGAAATTGTCAAGCAAGTAATTAAACAGCAGAATACCAAACCAAAAGAAAACATGGGTTAAGAAGAAGGTGAAGAAAACGGAGAGGGACATGTGGAAGATTGGAATTCTTACGAAATCCTCACTGGAGACCTACCGAACTTTCAAGCAGGAAATTGCAAAAGAAAAGATCTACGCTAATTCTTGGGGTAGTGCTCCGCTGTTCGACGCCAGAACGGGAGTATTGCGGACTACCGCGTACCGAGCCAAATACGAAGGTACAGACACATTATGTAGTGCATATGGAAAAGAGGAGGAAACAAACGATTGATTGATAGATATGTGGGGTTTAACGTCCCAAAACCACCATATGATTATGAGAGACGCCGTAGTGGAGGGCTCCGGAAATTTCGACCACCTGGGGTTCTTTAACATGCACCCAAATCTGAGTACACGGGCCTACAACATTTTCGCCTCCATCGGAAATGCAGCCGCCGCAGCCGGGATTCGAACCCGCGACGTGCGCGTCAGCAGCCGAGTACCTTAGCCACTAGACCACCGCGGCGGAACAGGAGGAAACAAACGGCTGAACATTTGATAATGTTCGGTACAGGAATCCACCATAATCCAAGATAATCGCGAGGAATATTTCAAAGCATTGAGTTTAGTGTCAGTGAAGGTAAAGCAGACTTTAAACGGGTAGAAATAATTAGGAGTAGGCTAACTGATTGGTGGCTACAATCAAGGCACGAGTGAAATTCAATCATTCAAGACATAGTGATAATACTTAACTTTACGGCTAGGTGGCGTGAACTGCCACCTGATCTAAAGGGCTCAGCTTGATGGATTCGTCCATCCGTTCGTCCGTCCGTCCGTCCGTCCGTCCGTCCGTCCGTCCGCCCGTTCGTCCATCCATCCATCCATCCATCCATCCATCCATCCATCCATCCATCCATCCATCCATCCATCCATCCATCCATCCATCCATTCATCCATGCCCGTCCGTCCGTCCGTCCGTCCGTCCGTCCGTCCATCCATCCATCCATCCATCCATCCAGTCAAAACGCCTAAAACTTCGCGCAGTGGCGACGTATGTGGTTGTTCACGCGCCTCCTCTCTTTTCCCCTCCTCTGACTTCTGCGAGGCCAACGCCGCGTCGGTATTGGCCAGATGCTGTCACGTGGGACTGCTCGCAGTGTTGGTTTGTTCACAGTTGCTCGCGCGGACTGCTTGGGGAACAGTGCATCTGTTTAGACGGAGACGAACTTGTACCACTAACACACATTTATAACTTGATGCGATTTTCAGGTGTTTTTCCTGATCAAATGAAACTTGCGAAAGTTACTGCCATTCATAAAGGTGGGTCATTTGATGAGCTTAACACTTACAGACCTATATCTGTACTTTCTGTGTTCGCGAAAATGGCTGAACGAGTTATATGTAAGAGTATTACGAGCTTTCTAAACGCAAACAATATAATAGCAAAAGACCAGTATGGATTTTGCAAAAACAAGTCTGCTGAGTCGGCTCTACTCAGCATCAAAGAATACAATCTAGACAACATTGAAAACAAAATCTTTACACTAGGAATATTTCTGGATTTTAGAAAGGAATTCGAAAGTATACAACACGATCTACTTTTACGAAAACTACCGTATTGTGGCATTCGGGGTACCACAGCTCAATTAATACAATGTTATCTCTCGTCTAGAAAACAATATACTGTTGTGAATAATGCACACTCTCAAGTTGAACACATTAAGTATGGTGTCCCCCAGGGATCGATTCTTGGACCTATTCTATTCCTGCTGTTCATTAATGATATCGTAAATATCGAGGGACACAAGAAAATAATATTGTACGCTGATGACACAAATGTATTTTTCGCAGGTTCAAACGTATGTGAACTATATAAAGAAGCTAATGTTTGGATGTAAAAACTAAATTTATGGTTAAACGCAAGTAAACTTCAATTGAATATCGCTAAAACAAAGTACATGTTTTTCAAGCCTAAAGGAGTAGCTCATACACCATGCACTCCAATTCACTTCCAGAGCACTGAGATTCAGCGCACAACAACAATAAAATTTCTAGGAGTTCTATTCCAAGAACAACTTTCTTGGTCTACTGACATTGACGCGATAAAATAAGATTTTTCCAGGAGAATCGGCATTTTAAATAGACTGAGATACTACGTCCCAACAAATGTCAAGCTGCAAATTTACTACGCACTAGTACATTCCCGACTAACATACTGCTCCTTGGTGTGGCTAACAACGACCACCACGGACCTTAATTTCCTATTGATATTACAAAAGCGTGCTATACGTGCTATATCTAACACTCTCCTTTACGAAAGTGCTCGACCATATTTTAAAATGTACAAAGTATTGCCTATAAAACTGTTATACAGACATAAGGTATGTCAAGAGATATTACACCAGTATAAACTAAATACATCACTATTCTTGGACGCATATGTGAAACAAACACAATACGAGCTGAGAAAGAGCCTAATATACAAATATAGATCACGCATGAACTACGGTGACCAACGATTAGCGTCACAAATTCCAAATATTATAAACAAACACCCAACTATATTACATTTACTGGAAGACGGAATTTCATCTAGATCATTTAAAAATAGAACGAAAGAGTTTCTAGTGGATGAAAGCGGTGCTTTTCTTGATTTTTGAAATTTGTAGTTAATGATGTTTTTGTATTCGTTGCACCTTGTTCATTATTGCTCCTTTGCCTGTTGTTTATTATACTCTAATTTGTCTTGTAGAGCAACTCGATTTCCTAGTCAAGATGTCTCTTGTTAATTTATTTGATAGAAAACATGCATTTCTTTGTATTTGCCACCACTCGAATAAGGACTGTTTATATTTCTATTCTTTTATTCACACTTCTGGCAGTTTCTGTTCGACTATGGTACCCGTGTAATATAACACGTGATGTTGTAATTTTCTGAGTACTGTACTTGCGGTATGTTTCTGCTTTGCTGCCAGGGTGGCACGACCAAGTCAGGCATTTTTTTAGCCTTTAGTCGTGTCCCCCAAGGCAATCTTTTTCAATTTTGCCTTGAATAAAGCAAACCAAACCAAACCAAACCATACTTCCCTGCGCGCTGTGCTGTCAAATACTTTTTACCCAAGAATGACGTCGTTTGTTTGTTGTCCTGAGTGGTTGTTGCGCCTTCTGATGACTGAGCAAGTCTAGTGACGGCCGAAAGCTTTTTTTCATACCGCTTGTCAAGCGCAACGAGTTCCGGCAAAAGGCATGGTTGTATAGATTTGCAAGTGAAAACTTCAGGCCGATATTTTCGGGTCCACTTTGCGAAGCAAATTGCGCGTCTGTTATGATGAGTATGGTTCGATGTTTTCTCAACTCAATGCATGCTCTAACACCGCAAACAAGTCGCAGGTAATTGTGTATTACGTCACGATTTCTTACTCGGCTTTAACTAACGCTTTTGCGGGGGCAGTTTTTTTTTTTTTTGTCAACACATGCTGACGTGTCCTGTTTATCGTTTTGCGCCGACTAGTTTGAGCTCGCTGCACTGGTTGGCGCGCTTAGTATGCGCTTGAAAATACGCTCGACATTATTATTGCTAAACTTCAGAGATTCGCGCTGCTGTTTTGAATGAACAAAACTCGGCTGCAGCGACCCACCTTAAGATTGGTACTCTCCGTTGGTTTCTGTTGCGTGCTGGTATATGTCAGAGCAAATTTCTGTGGCTATTTTACGTTGAACGATCAGCCGTGGCACTCGAGATGAAACGGCAGCTATGCAAAGCGTTCATGCCTTCGAGTCATTGGGTGCGTGTGTCGTTTAAGAACCTCACGCGCACGTGTCCTTTCCCGTGGTAGTTTTTTTTCCTATTTTATGTGAAGGTGTGTATCCGCTAGTGGAGCTCTCGCAAAGTATATATGGTGGCACGCTAGTTAATGCACACACTAGCTCAATCTTTCAGTGGTACCGTTCGTCTGTGAGATACGTCCACAAGGCGCACTCCCGAAATACAAATGGTGCGTCTAACCACTTCATGAAACAACCACAGCTGTTCGAATGTATCAACTATAAATTATGTGCGCCTTATGACACAATATTGAGGCCTTAGATGCAACAACACCAAACGCGAAAATTGGCCGCCGGCGACATCGCCATCCCCCTTCGACTGCCTCGGTTGGTATATGGGGTTTAACGTCCCAAAACCACCATATATATGATTATGAGAGACGCCATTGTGGAGGGCTCCCGAAATTTCGACCACCTGGGGTTCTTTTTTGAGCACCCAAGTCTGAGCACATGGGCCTACAACATTTCCACCTCCATCGTAAATGCAGCCGCCGCAGCCGGGATTTGATCCCGCGACCTGTGGGTCAGCAGCCGAGTCCCTTAGCCACTAGACCACCGCGGCGGGGCCCCGTCGACTGCGTCAACGCGAGCTGTTGCTTCCAATGCACGGCAGTCACTGCGAATGATCTCACCACATATGGCATACCCCATGTACGGTGAAGCTTGCACCACCCATGCGCTGAGTAAGGAAAGCCAGTCGCACTGTTCCTTTGGGCACTATCGCGCCAGCTAATAGATAGGTAAGCCATAGCAGCCGCACATGAACGTTTGAGAGAAGTTATTTACAGTGTAAAATATATTCGGAGAACGCTAAACAATGGCCCAAGAAAAAAAGGTGGTTCTCACTAACGATCACATTTTATGTTTAGGAACATACACACTAAGGGGTTTTGCGCACGAAGTTATAACATCTGCAGTTACTGCGACGCCGAGTGACTCGATCAAGGCCTGATTACAAGGATGCGTTCCGCGTGGCACTAAACGGAGCTGTCATAGGTGAACGTTACACTCGTTAAGATATAATTTTAGGATGAGTTAGACAGCGAACGCGAATGCTCTGCCGTGCAAGCGCTCTCTTTCTCGGCAGGCAGCGCGCTGTTTATATAAATATAGGATGCTCTTTGTAAAGAGACTCTGCACAAACCAAAGAGATAATCATATTTGTTTTGCTTCGTGAAGTGCAATTTTGTGTTTTTGCCCGTCTGAAAACGTTGCGCGTTTTAGGTGCACCTCACAGTTAAAATGGCGTCTTCGTTTCGAAGAGGTGAGTGAGCGCCACCCTCCAGCTGTTCCGACGACTGGCCGATGGAGCTTGTGTCGAATTTCACTCACAAATTGTTGTGTAAGCAGAGCGAATTATTTGCAGTGGTATTATTCCAACACAGGGGGCATTCGAGCCCGGCTTGTTCGCGTCGAGTCCGACTTCTTCGCGGAGGAATACATGTGCTATCAGCCCCGAGAAGTTGAAGTTGCGCCTCCTGGTAGGAGGCCTGGGTGACGTCATGGCACGGACTCTCCGATGCCCGCCGCCGTGAGCCTACATGATTATGCGGTTGCTTCACGCGCTCTTCCGCTGTTTGCTAGATTTATACAGATTATAATACTAGATTTTAAAAGGCATATAACACCGTATGCCAAAGCAAATTATTTGCAAAAATATGAACTGTCATTGGAAATGAATCATTAAGGAGTTGGATTGAAGGCTTTTTAACTGGCCGTTCCCAATATGTCCTGTTAGAGCAAGTTCCGTCACAAATACTACCTGTTACGTCCGGAGTACCTGCAGGGCTCTGTTTTAGGGCCTTTGTTATTTCTTATCTTAATAATGACATCACAGATAATGTCACTTGCAACATTCGGATTTTCGCCGACGACTGCATTATTTACAAAGAAACTAACACTAATTCAGATTACCTTGCATTGAGTGATTCCTTAAACCTTTTCTCCAACTGGTGCGACACGTGGCACATGTAGATTAATCCCGGAAAAAACTGTCTGCATGTCAATAATGCAAAAGAAAGAAGCTATCAACTATGAGTATAGCATCAAAGGCACCATGCTTCAAAAAGTGAACGCACAAAAATATCTAGGTGCCATGGCTTTCCTAATGTAAGCCCACAATCATTACCCCTTTCCGCTGACCTCGAAGCACATCGCTCCTATTGTATTCTATGACAATCTGCGATTCGTTATTTCATCATTCTTCTTTCCCTTTGTGGCCAAGACTTTTAGATGCGAAGCAGCTCTTTGACTAGCCTGTGCAACGCTGTCCCTCCGTACAACGCGTCGTGTGCCATAGGTGTTGACGCGTTGCCCCAGTTAGTCATACCGGTGCTACCATAATGGTGCTGCGCTTAACATCACGCTCCCCTATAGCGGTGCGCGCTGACGTTACTCCCTTTCTCACCTGCCACGCGCTCGCCGCTGCACCCGCAGCTGCCGCCTCGTCAGTTCATCTGGCCTTCCTGCCACCACCCTAGAGCACCTGCTGTTCCCATCTCGTCCCCATCTACCAGCGCTCCGGAGCCTGGTAGAGTTCCTGGACGAGATGGGAATTGTGGCCTACCGCTGAAGACGGGCTTCTTGCAACCCCTACCCTTGCTTCCAGAATGCTGTTCGTGCTGATGACGATCGTGCCACTGCTCACTTAATCTTTTTCTCTTCTTTCCAATTTTCTCCCTTTCCCTTTCCCGAAGGCACTGCGCCATGCTCGCGACTGGGTTGCAGAAATTAGGTGCCTTTTCTCATCTTCTAACCACTACCACCACCACCAGTTCCTCCGCAACACCTGCAACGACTGCCACTCGCTACACCGCTGACTCGTTGGTTCACGCACAATGAATCTGACACGTGCGCCTAACCTACGCGTCACCTACAAGACCTACGCCAGCCACCACTTCAAACAAATCTTCCAGAGCTCAGCGCAGCACTCACGTGAGTGCCGTTCAACCCGTGATGCCACTTGTGCACAACGCTGATGCTTCGCATCTGATCAGGGTTCCCTTCGGGGTCCAAGATCTTGCCCCATCATATACCTATCACCCTCTTTTACTCACTCTCGGTATTCCTTGGACCTGTAAGGAGCGCAATGCTTACGCGACATCTTCAGGTCTCTTTTACAATCACATAGAACACGCTTCACTCGCGCCAACAACCCACTGTCTTCGATTTTCTTTGGTTCCCTGTTCCAGGCGCTGTACCTTCGGACAGCTAGACTTTTTAAAGGAGTGCACGTGCTACTCTAATTTAAACCTTGTTAGACACACAAAATGAGTGTGTCTAACACAATTAGATCCTTCAGGGGGAAGGTGGAAGAGAAGCGGGGAACTTAGTTATTGTGTTACGACTATGTTCCCTCTTGGGGGTTGACAAGAGGGCTGGCGGAAATTTCAAGAGGCTCAAGTTCCTCTGGGCCCACCTTTGGCGCGGCCCCTGTTAGGCAGTTATAGTTTAGCGTTAGCGTGATCGAGGGGGCTAAGGAAATACCATTACTGTCACGCAAACGATCTTTCAGACAGCGTGTTTTAGTATAGCGGGATAGCGGTTACGTACCCAAGCTGTGGCGGTGGCGACACGTAGTGGAGGGTGAATGGAATAAAAAGGTGAAGAGAACAAACCGAGGATCCTCGCATGTATCCCCATACACACCAATATTACTATTTTTAGTAACAATAAAAGTAAACAAATAGGAACTACGCACCAATTGCACAAATTTTCATGTCGCAGATTTCTTTGCCCTGATCTTCTAGTTAGGCCTAGAGATGTTCGGTATCGAATTCTCGAAAACCGCAATAAGTTATCTCAAATACTCCTTTGTTGGAGCTACCTGAAAGCAGGAGTTGTTTGCCACGAAATAACTGACACCATCCACATGAACACAAAGGTTTTGTACTTCCTACCTATGTGCTTTTTTATTGCTGTATAATGTTGCTTTGGTAAATATGTGCCTTTTGTTCTTTCTTTAAGCATATTTTTATTTTTCTCTGTTTACTTTTGCCGCTGGTAATTACCTTTTATGTACCCCATGAATTATAGGAGCTCCTCTTGACAGTTACTCACTTTGGAACTTCGTGACGCTTTACGTATTATGTATTTTTGTACATGAGATAACGACAAATAAACAGCAAATAAACATGTGTTCATTGTACGAAGATGAGGGCAGCTGAAAATTCCGTTGACGGGGGTTGTCAAAAACCACCGCCGTATTGTATGTCCCCATTTCAACCACAAAAACATGGCAGGCTAAAAAATTTGAAAAAGTGTGTGTGTGTGTGTGTGTGTGTGTGTGTGTGTGTGTGTGTGTGTGTGTGTGTGTGTGTGTGTGTGTGTGTGTGTGTGTGTGTGTATAGTAAATGGTACGAGTCTTATATCGTAGTGCACATGCGCATTTTGATTCCGCTATTCCGCTAATACCACTACGCTATACCTGTCCAACATTGTGGACATGCGCTGGTTCGGCCTGTAAAACATGCATGAGTGATAACTGCAGCTTGCCTTTGCCTTGAACCGTGGCTGGCTTTCCTGGAGTCAGCAGAACAGTCTGGATAAACCAAGGAAGGCCGAGCCCCACCAGAATCTCGAAGATGTTGCTCCCGAGTGCGTTGCACACCGCCATATCGCCGAATCCTGACATGATCAGATATGATAAAATAGAAAGAACAAGATAAGAGCACAAACTCCGCTTAGTCTTTTTGACGTGCATAACGACCAGCGAGTACTTCATCGGTTCCCCCTAATGGTTAGTGAAAGTTAAATGCTGCATAAACAGGGTGTTTCAGGTAAAAAGCACCAAGCAATAAAGAATTAAAAATGAGTGCTACGTCTCTCCAGCGACCGCAGTATTGTTCATAGCTGTATGTAGCACACCAAAATATTTTTTAGCCCCGCCGTGGTGGTCTAGTGGCTAAGGTACTCGGCTGCTGACCCGCAGGTCGCGGGTTCGAATCCCGGCTGCGGCGGCTGCATTTCCGATGGAGGCGGAAATGTTGTAGGCCCCTGTGCTCAGATTTGGGTGCACATTAAAGAACCCCAGGTGGTCAAAATTTCCGGAGCCCTCCACTATGGCGTCTCTCATAATCATATAGTGATTTTGGGACGTTAAACCCCACATATCAATCAATCAAAATATTTTTTATCTCCAAAGCACGGTAATTAACAAAGAGTTCTTAATGAACTTTTTGTACGCTGACTCTAGAGAAAAAACTTCAATACAATACTTATAGCTCCTATCCAGAAATAACAATGTTTTCAAATTACGAAAAGACAACAACGCTGGTTAGTTTTTTCACGATTTGCTTAAAGTGCGCGAAATTAAAAAAATAACACGTGATTGCCGCCTGACGCGCGGCGCTTTGAGTGCCCTCAAATGTAAGTTGAACGAATTAGTGAAGGCTTCTCACGCACGAAGGGCGCTTGAACAGGCGATTGGTGACTACGATGGACATTAAGCAATGGCTGGATGGTACCATAAAAAAAGGGGAGGAGTGAAAGAAAGAAACGAAAGAAATAAACTTCAATGAAACAGCGACTGCCACGTGCATTGCGATACAAGACCGGAGGCAGCATTGGGCACAGTGCAGACGGTTTTTTTTTTCTTTTCGTGTTCGGGCCAGTGATAAATGTGATAGGGAGAGAGGGTGACAATTTCATAAAGAAAAGACATAAAACATATATATATATATATATATATATATATATATATATATATATCCGCAGTGAAGAAGACGCACGTACTAAGTGATTTTATTGACGTTTCGGCCGCCGGTCCGGCCTTCATCAGAATGCAGTTTATGACATAAGTGCTGTTTATATACATGTGCATATCAATAACCTAAAGATATGAAATCGGCGTGAAAGGCGAAATATGGGCATATATAAATGCAAGTCACACAATTTGAAGGGCACCTGATACACGTGTAAAAAGATATCGTTTCCATGCGCGAGCACGTGGCGAGCACGTTGTTTAAAAATAAAAGATAAAACACATAAAAGATATCTTTTATGCGTTTATGTATAAAAGATATCTTTTATGCGTTTATGCGGCTGACAGATCCTGCTATGTGGCCAAGGTACCAAGCAAAGCAACGATTCCAAGACACTGCTTCGCGTTCACCTCTCGGCTCAAGGTTTCCGAGTACACCCTCCTATCTGCTGTCTACCACAAGACAAAGTGGTAGCGAGGCAAGCACGTGGCTGACCTCGAATAACCGTCCACTCTGCCATCACTGCGGCGAAGCGGGTCACTTATACCAGAACTGTCAATACTGCCAACTACGTCTCCGTGGCTTCCACCCTGATGCTTGATGCCCATGCTATGGTGAGCGCCCCTGCGAAATCGAAGCCTATCTCAGGGGCCAGTGAACTCCTTCGACTCTTTAGCACCACCAGTCGAGATCACCATCGTCTCGCCGGTCTGTCACCCAGTTTGTCCTCATCGTCTTCCGCTCGTTTCAGGAGCTAGTCACCAAGTCTCGCCAGGGGAAACTAGGAACGGTGACTTCTGGGGGTGAAGTCGTGGGCTGGCGAACTGTTGAAGATCCTCCTTTGACGTAACGACCCGACGAGGACCATTCCGGTTTCGTAGTGTTCTCCGACAGCAGAAAGATCGTTTCTGCCGAAATCGCCGTCTTCGTCGACAATCATGAGGTCAACGCCCTCGTCGACACCGGTGCTGTCAGTCACCCGGCCCGGGCCGAGATCGAGCTCGAAAATTCAGCCGGTGCACACCTCTGGTCTGCATACGCTTCGCAGCCGGACGACCGGTGGAGCCACTGACAGCAGCAGAGATTTCCGCCGAATCATCCGTCGTGTATAAACACGCTTAACAAGTCGGTCACAGAGCCTACGTACTTGAGCCTATTCGGGGATATATTTATAAACGAATGCCGGCGCGCGTGTTATCTCGCCAGAGATGAGCCAATGGATCGTATATCATTCTACGGTGTGTGTACTTACCACTTCGCGATTTGATTGATTGATTGATAGATTGATTGATATGTGGGGTTTAACGTCTCAAAACCACTACATGATTATGAGAGACGCCGTAGTGGAGGGCTCCGGAAATTTCGACCACCTGGGGTTCTTTAACGTGCACCCAAATCTCAGCACACAGGCCTACAACATTTCCGCCTCCATCGGAAATGCAGCCACCACCGCCGCGATTCGATCCCATGACCTGCAGGTCTGACCGGGTACCTTAGCCACTAGACCACCGCGGCGGGGCACTGACCGCTTCGCATTCGAACGACAGACTGCACAAAAAAAAATTGCCCGCAGCTTCCCTCGGGGGAACACTGAAGAGGATGCGGAGCATATAATTGGTTAACGGGGTGTTAAAGTGCGACTTACTTGGGTCGATGGCTAAATTGGTTAACGTGGTTGTGAAATGGGGTGTTAAATTGCGACTTACTTGGGTCGATGGCTAAATTGGTTAACGTGGTTGTAGGAGGGGGTGTTAAATGAGTGAACACGTACACACGTATGCGAAAGGGCGGCGCTGGTCGAAGGGACGTCGATCATTGTGTTTGTGGATTCGTTGGAATTCATTTCACCGCGACCTTGGACGTCGACGCGCCGTACAAACCAACCGACGAGCGGCAACTGAGCGAGCGAGCGCCGACCTTGAGTATATATACAGCGCGAAGGCGCATGCACTGTCAGCTGTTGAATGCTCTCGAAGCGCGACGGCGCATGCGCGTCCACTGGAGAATCAGGAGAATTGTAGAATGTTCTCGAAGGGGAGAAGCGCGCGCGGCACAGATGGTGGGTGACGGTGCATGCGCGCGTCAGCTGTCGAATGTTCGAGAAGGGGGAGAAGCGCAACGGCGCATGCGCGCGCGTCAGCTGCCGATGTTCTCGAAGCGTGACGGCGCATGCGCGCTACATTATACAGTTAGCGAATGTTCGTGACGAGGAGAAGCGCACGCGGTGTGTAGAGGAGGAAGGGTGCACAGATGGTGGAAGAAGGAGGAGGAAGCTTGCGGACGGCGCCGCACTACAAGCCTCGAGTATTAGATGCTCCGCATCTAAAACTGCTTCTCTCTGCGAAAAGGCAGCATCTCCTTACACCAGCGTTTCGTAGTTTAGGGAGATTGAATGCAAAAGAGTTAGCTGCTAGCCTTACTTCGCAAGATACTACAACTTGTTGGTAACGCCTGAAAATAGCGCTAAGAAACGGGGACACAAGAAGAGGACACACGGCACAGGCGCTGTGCCGTGTGTCCTCTTCTTGTGTCCCCGTTTCTTAGCGCTATTTTCAGTCGTCACAATGCACCAACAAGCCCAAATTTCGACAGTGTTGTTGGTAACGCATTCATTGCTTCGTCTTTGCGGAGAAAGAGTGTTTTTTTTTGTCGTTTGCCTATCTGAAATTTTGCTCAAACTATTCCCCTTCCCAATCACTGCCATCCTTTTTTTACTATTTGGGCCCACTCAGGCTGAACGCCTCAGGTGAGAAATCCTTGTTGTAAATGACTGCGTCGTAGCCTTCAACAATTGATCTGTGGACTACATAAAACTATTTACAGCAGGACGATTGAATTCATTAAATCGTCGTGTTCTCGCCGCTCCTCACAACGCCAAACCATGAATCGCCCTCCCACAGCGCTGTGATAACACAAATTAAATCACTTGCTCATTTTCTGCCCTGGACGCAGCCTACGTTTAGAATGCGACGTGGGCGAAGCACGTGCTTCGAGCTGTTAAAACGTGTCTCCTTTATCCACCAAGTGATTTGAACACCATTTCAGCTTGTATTGGTTCTTCTGTTAAAGAAGTACACTACCCAAGGTATTGCAGAAGAAGCTAGACAATTACGCGGAAAAAGATGTGGCGACAGAGCCAGCCACTTGGAGAAATGAGCATCGGGAGAGAGACCCTATTGCAAACATGAGATGTAAAACCTATAAACAGTACCAAAACCATTCGTATTTCTGGCTTTTTGTTTTCGGAAATACTTCTGACACCGTCTATTAAACCAAGCTCTGGGCATCTCTTTGGAAAGCTGGCATTTCTGAACATAATTCTATTAAGAAACCTCTACACAGGACAAGAAATGCTCATCGCAACAAACATTAGTATAGATTAGTTTAAGATGGTATAAGTCATACAAGATATTCTCTTGCCATACTCGCTATACACAATATATTTACTCCTATAATTTTTATATTACGACCTAGAAAACTGTTATTAGAGCAAATATTGGTTAAACAAAGGTAAAAACTAATTCTATAATATATAATACTGTATTAGCATTCCAAAACATCCAATACTAAAAAATTCTCATTATAAAACTAAAAGGAAGCCAAAACGCTGGTCTGCTGCTAAACATAAAAAATACCAAAAGGTATGACAATAGGTAAAGCGCAAAGCATTAAGATTGAGAACCAGGTACTGGATGTTGTACAGAACTAAGTTTCCCTGATATTCATGGAGATGCTGGCCACAGCTCCATAAAAAACTCTGCCAGAAACGATATCAGAAATGTCAGAATTATGCAGATTTTCGAAGAATACGAAAAGTAAATATGCCAGGCTTGAAAACAAAATTCGTCTGGTAGCTAGATTATTGTGAGGTATGGTACTAGCATAAAGTTTTGATAAAGACGGGGAACGAGAGCGAAACAGTTATCTCAGACGAAAGAGAGAGTAATCATGTACGTTCTTTCAGGGCAAAAAAAAAAACTAATTTCAACCATTTAGATGAATAGGAAGATAATGTTGAAGGTGAAACAGTCTGACATGCGTGCACAAATTGCCTGTATGTCAGTCTATAGCGAAATGTGTCGATGGAGGAACTTGATAAGAAAAATACAAGTGTAGAAACTAACATGGTAACAGATGACGATGGGAGGAGTGCAACCTTTTTGCGCACTGCATCTTGCTCAGTGATGACACGCTCCAACCCTATCTCTTAAGAGAAAAAGGAACTTGTAATAAATAGGCCTCAGTGGCGGTCATTGTGTCACCAACCCCAAGCTGTTTGTCAAAAACGTTGGCACAATTATGTGCATCCACTCACCTCTGCGCACCACCAAAAGACTGGCGACCACATCGGGAAGTGTCACTCCGATAGACAGAAACGTCAGCCCCATCACATTATCAGGAACGCCTAGAGTGAATCCTGCAGGTAAACCAATGTTCCCTATTGCATTACCGAGTTTTAATGCCGGGCAGCTGGCGTACCAAGCTCTTGCATTCTTTCGTACTTCCCTTAGGGACGGCTGAGAACCCTCGGCATAAATTGGAACTCTGTGTCCCTCTATTTGGCACTGCCAACAGGGAAAGGGTCCAATTCGCTGGAGCTGGGTCCCTTTCGATCTTTCGGATTTTTCAGATGTGCATTCCACTGGCCCTGCCCCTTTCCGTTAAAGTGACAGAAATATTGAAAGGACACTGAAAAAAAAGCTGTGGTCTCGTGTTTTTTTTTCTTTTAATATTTCATGCTACGTGTCCCTGATGACGTCTTATTCGTAAGACTTCTTGATGCAGTGTGCGACAGACATACTATTATAATTAAGCCTCAGTTTCGCTTTGGGAGAGCTCTCTCATCGACAAGTCACCGGATGCGACTAACGCCATCTAGTGCGTGAAAAGAGGCGAGCTAACTTGACCATATGAGCTCACAGAATTTTAACGCACTCATTTGCGCGCTTCCGGCATCGTCTGCTCAGTCTTCTCGCGTTCTTTACCTGACGCATGTGCTGCGTGACGTCATTGTTATTATTTTCGTTTTGTGGCAAAGACTTTCTTGAGGCCTCCGCATTTACGACACGTTCGCCACGGGCACGTACTCACGAGCATCCGCCGAACAGTGAGTATAATAACCAGCAGGCACAAGCGCAGCATGAGTGCTTTGACTTTAGGTTCAAGTTTATTCAACATCAAGAATATTATTTTACAGAAAAGTGTACAAAATTGATAATACTTAAGGAACCTCATTGTTAAACATT
Organism: Rhipicephalus microplus; assembly: GCF_013339725.1. NCBI lineage: Eukaryota > Metazoa > Arthropoda > Arachnida > Ixodida > Ixodidae > Rhipicephalus > Rhipicephalus microplus. The sequence goes on along the minus strand of NC_051172.1, from coordinate 12,017,605 downwards.
GTAAGCGGGGGGGTGGCTCCCATGCAAGATGTGAACTAAAAAAGATATATAACACTCAAAAAAAAACAATCAGAAATCACAATAGATACCAAAAGAGGAAAATAACGTGTACCAAACAGCAGAGCTTATTGCTGAGCCAGTTGGCATATGCTTCCTGAAACACAAAATACGCGTAACCAAGACAGTTCTGTCTCGAGCACCTCCTTCATGGTTACGCATATTTTTGTCTTGCAACAAGCAAAAATAAAATGGCATCATCATAACTAAAGATAGGAGCTCGGCTACAGTGGTGACGATGTGTAAGCTGGGGGTCGACTTAGATCCATAGAGTTTCCTAATATACACTAGAGAGAACTCTGGCGCTAGTGTCCACGGAAGCTGCAACGCACGGCGGTTCAGCGAGCATGGAAATGATGCTATGAATGGTAGTACACACAATTGTCTAATTTTTGTACTTCTGGCTTGTTTATGGCTCTGTGTGTGTTTTTGTGGCTTAGAGCTGTTTTTTTTTTCACGAAAAAAATAAATTTGCAACTGTTCAGCGTTTGCGCTTCACCACCTTATTTTTTTAGGCTTAGCTTTGAAAATCGCGTCACGAAGTTTGAAAGAGTTGAATCTTTCTTTCAAAACAAAATCGAAACACAGCAATAAACGAAGCCGCAAGGACGATTTGCCACCCGCAAGTACGTAGACTAGGCAAATGTGTGTATACTACCCATCATTCCCATGGTCGCTGAACGATCGCAGCGCCAGAGTCCCCTCTAGTTAATTTTAGGAAACTCTATGCTTAGATCACCTTAGATGATGTGAGTGTTGCCAACTGTGGCGTGTAGTACTAGATTGAGCACGCGAGCTTCAAAATGCATAAATAACCTTCGAAGCTGAGCTGCCGACGCAGCTCAATACAACTGCATTTCAAGGTTTCTCTAGTAGCCATCCCAACAACACTGCAGTACAGACTTAAGTAGTTCGTTCGATAGCGTAATAGCGTATGTATAGCACCTTACAGAATTGCCAGCTGTACCAGTCACAGCTGGTCCTAGTATTCAATCGCAAGCGTACTTTAATTATGGTCATCTTTGGTGCTGACCCTACATGTGGAGAAGCCTTGTTGAAGACAGCTCATTATATGGGACGCACACATGCACGTCCGGTCACCATCCAAGGTGCCAGCGAGTCACCTCAACCAATACGCATTATGCCGACGACAGCTCCCAAGTCACCCATCTTCACCGAACGGAATGGTTACAACTTGTTTAAAGCTTCAAATTCATTTATAGGAAGCGAATTTATGCAGCCAGATGCGGAATTCTCTAGATTGCCAAAAGTTCAGCTTTAAGCATTGTTTATGTTACTACCACAGTGCAAAGAAGGAACCTATAGTTGGAAACACTTGAATGGGCAAAAAAAAAAAAACGAAGAAGCAAAACATGAGGCTGATCCAAGCTACGCGATGTAGAAGCCTTGGCCAAAAATAAGCAAGCTTTGTTCACGCAGCCACATGCTAATTATATTGCTCACACATTTTAATATCTACAGCCTGTTGCTAACTTTACGCAGACTCCATCACGGTGCATCAACGGCTAAAGTGCTCGGCTGCTCACCCGAACGGGTTCGACCTGGCAGCGGCAGTCGCATTTCCGTGGATATGAAATGGTAGTGGTCCAGTACACTGCGATGTCAGTGCACTATAAAGTACACTACATGGTCAAAATTACAGCGTCTCCCACATTGATATCAAGGTTTTGGGACGTAAAATCCTACATATTATTATGTTTGCGGAGAGCAGACGAGTGGAAGTAGAACGTAAGCCTTTTTTTTATCTTTTTCGTCCGCTATGCTGCACTTTCTTCAAGGAAACGAGACCATGGTGGCATATTGGAAATATTGGTGCGAGTAATGTTTTGACAGTTTAATAATATATGAATCTTTCTGCGCATATATTATTAACGTTTTGATGTGTCAGGACTTGTTAATTAAATGTTTCCCGACCACGAGTGATCAGGAGCAAATTGCACATTCGCATAGCTGTTCAACAAATAAGAAAAACTCGTTTTGCGGAAAGCCACAAGGTGCCGAAGCAAGGAATTCGTTTGGCTTATTTTTTTTCTGCCTATAATAAATCAGCCCAGTAAAGTGATCCGCTCTGCTTAGATCAAATAAGAATGGTGGCCAGTAGTCCGAGGGTCGATGCCCGCACAACTATGAGGTTTAGTTTCTAAGAGATGTGTCTTCTTCGTAGCCCAGAGTGCTATGGTTTGGGAAAATAGTAATTTTCTCTCGATACCTTTGGACGATGCTGAGGTTTTACCAAGCTACCCTGAAATGCAGCTGCGGTGCCCAAGCCGTCGGACATTTGCCTACCCAGTTCATTTAATCTTGTGAACAGTGATTTACGGGCCTGTATGATTCTGGTCAATGAGTAGCACCAGTGAATGTTACTCGCCTATGATGGTGATGGTCCAGACGAGCAGATATGAGAAGATCGAAATGTGCGCAGTACTCATGAGGAACGTGAGTGGAAACCAGTTGCGGTGACGCTTGCAGTCTGGCACGGTGATGAACAGTAGAGTGTTAATAGGCAACAGCACAAGCCACAGGATCCACGAAAAGCCTCCACGAGGGGGCACCAACGCTGAGGAGGCCGCTCGACGCGCCATCTCTTCCAGAGCGGCCACTGCAACAAATTGATCACCTTATTGAAAATTTTAACGCAGGAATATTCACTAAGAGACGGGAGAACAAAGACTTCCTTCTAGTGTCCATTATATCATATTGCACGTAAATCAACTCAAAGGAGTATGTGGCCACTCCCCAAAACATCTCCTGTAAACATACGTGATTACAAGGTTTTTTTCTTATTACCTCTTAATTGTGACGTCTGAGCAAGTCCCTTATCCGCCCTCTTGACTGCCTTCACACAGTCAAAAGGATCTGGCCATGCTTTTATTTATTTTTGTGCTAGTCTTCGTCACGTATTTTTCCTTCCTATCTTCGTTCCTGTTTCTCTCCTCCTATAATCTCTTCCCCAAAATAGTATAGGCAGGCGTTGTGTCCCAAATTGTTCTCTCCCTCTTTTTTCAGGATCATTGTGTATCTGTGCATGCAGATAATAATAATAATAATAATAATAATAATAATAATAATAATAATAATAATAATAATAATAATAATAATAGTAATAATAATAATAATAATATATAATATTAATATATAATATTAATATATAATATTAATATATTATTATTATTATTATTATTATTATTATTATTATTATTATTATTATTATTATTATTATTATATTATTATTATTATTCGCCATGGTGTTCTAAATGAAGCCAAAATTACGGGAGTACTTTGCAATACAGTGTGATTGGGAAAATAGAATTATGAGTAAAGTCATTCTGGGGAATCATATTTTGCTAAAGTTTTCCATTCAGACAGGCGGCTTCATAGAAATGTATGTTTTATGTTGTGCATTTTCATAGGATGGAGAAAGAGCTAGAAAAAAAAAACGCCAGGCCTGCGTGGAAGGCGCAGCACAGTCACAGCGATAGCTGGAAGAGTGGCCTTTCAAAGCATTTACTAAACACTCATTGGGTAACTGCTGCAAACACACTTGCTGGGTATCCACTACAACAATATTAATAATTTCTGGGTAGTAGGCCGGCATTCGCTATGCTATCCTTCGTCATTCTTCTGAGAAGCGTGGTATCCGCTAAAAACTTGCAAGGAATTTTGTGCCAATTGTTCATCCAGTGGCTAACGACGATGAATAATTATGCCTGAAGTGGGTATGCACCACAGTTAATGCGAGATCAAGAGCAAGCTTTTGTGGTGGGTTTGAGCATTTCAGGACCCACTCGTTACGCTATTTGCATTGTGTGACGGCTGGTTGTTCTTTTTGCTGTTCTAGAACGCTTTATTGACCTTAGTAACGCGATTCCTTTCCCGACATCAAGCCTCCCTAAGGCAATTTTGCGAACTGTCCCGAGCACCGGCGTGGCTCAGTGGTAGAATGCTGGGTTGGCACGAAGCGGACCCGGGTTCAAGCCCCACTGTGTCCTTGGTACAAGGTTTTTTTTTGTTTTGATTTCATCGATAGTGGTTATGGACACCGGCGGTGGCGGCGGACAACTACGGCACAGCGCATGGCCCGAGTTTTGGTCTCGTAAGAGCTTTCTCTGTGAAATAATGAAGCCAATAATGAAGCCGTTGGACTGCAACGTTCCAAGCTCTGCTTTTAACGTACCACGTCGGCGTGGTACGTTAAAAGCAGAAAAAAAGACTGATCGAACTGAGCCATTCGATAGAAGTGGCAGATGCTTTATGGCGCTTGTTCATTGCACAGGGTTGGCTGAGCTATCACCTGCAGAGACGCGTGACGTATACGTGTGATTGGCTGACACAGCGATGAACGCATTCTCGAGCCTACAAATGAGACGTGCGACCGTTTGCTTACCATGCTCACCTTGTGAGTCCAGAACCTCCTTGTTTTCGGCTTCTCGCTGATCGCAGCTGGCTGCGTTAAAAAAAAGACGCCCAATGTCGTTTACACATATACTGATTTTCAGGTAGATATAACGAGAATTTGTTTTTATAACATCATGTACAAAGTTCAGCTGCTACGCACGGGGAAATATGTGCCCACTATGCAAAAGTTTCAGCTGCTTTCGACTGCTGTACATATACGGCCATTTGCCGTTCATTCGTTGAATAGGCCCCATCGGTTGTTCAGAATGGTACCTATGAAGACAGCCAGACAATAAGAGCGAAAGCTCTCCTTCATGTTTAGGTGCCTCTTGTCAACTCCGAACAATAGCTCTATGAACTTAGACAAAAGTGCCTTCGAGCTAACACTGCGATTGTCTTCAAAATGTCCACAGCTCACAGCTCTTTTTGTTGTTTTGTCGGTGATAGCATATGATACATCAAGAGTGCAATGCCTTTTACGGTGACATTTCTTGCAATCACAACAGCGCATTGCTTCAATAATTCTTGATGATGTATATGTGGGGTTTAACGTCCCAAAAACGTGCACTCAAATCTGAGCACACGGCCCTACAACATTTCAGCCTCCACCGGAAATGCAGCCGCCGCTTCCAACCAATAATGCTTACCAAAATAAAGCAAGAGATATGGATACTTAGAAGTACGCCTATGAGACCTCGTACCCAAGGAGAGGAAAAGCAGCAGTCATAAAAAATGATGAGAACTGCTACCAAGCTATGACCCAATTCTGGGCAGTAGTATCTAAGATATTGTGAATCTTTTGTTCTTATGCCCCTGTCAGATGAGGCGAGTGCACTTAGAGTGAGTGCCCTTTGCCATTAGTGGCATTTTCAAGCTGTCACAGTAGAACGCTTCGCACTCGCTGCAAAGCGCACTTGCTCACGAGTGCATGCGTTGGCCAAACTCATTTCACTGGGACAGCGTGTCTAGCATCAGTAGCAGTGACTCGAGAATAATTAAGTGACCGAATTTTAAGTCGATGTTGGTTTAAACTGCACTTTTTATTATAGAGTACTACTGCCTTCATTCTGTTGCTATGGCACCCAATGATGACCACATAGCACTAGAGGAATGGCATTCATCGATAGAGCGATTGCCTCAAGTGACGGCGATTTCCAATTATACACTAGAACTTCGATATAAGGGTGACTTCACCAACGAAAATACAATTTGTTCGTATGTATCTTTTAGCTAAATGACCATCATAATGACGTATCATGGAAACTATCAACTATGCATTTTCCTGTAGCAAGTGCGCTCACTGGAAGGGCATAGCATTGCAAGGTATACTATATCAAGAAGGTAGTAAAGGAAAGCCTGGGTGCGGAGAAGGAAAATGAGGAAGAGATAAATATAGTAACTCGGTGTATGGGAACTTTCGGAACTTGTTATGTACTCATTACGTGGATTTAAGGGCCACCTGCGGTGATCTACTGGCTCAGGTACTCGGTGGCTGACCGGCAGGTCGCGGGATTTTAATCCCGGCTGCGGCGGCTACATTTCCGATCGAGGCGGAGAAGTTGTAGGCCCATGTGCTCAAATTACAGTGCACGTTAAAAAACCCCAGGTGATCGAATTTTTCGGAGCCCTCCCCTACGGCGTCTCTAATAATCATATGGTGGTTTTGGGACGTTAAACCCCACATACCAATCAAGGGAACAGTAGGTTATGTGACTTTTGTAGTGGGTGACTAGCATTAAAGTATGAAGTCATAATAATCCCATGTTCTGACGCGTGATAACAATATACCCTTGTACCACGCATTATTACGGCAATATTAAGGCCATAGCGTTAAAGACCTCGTTTTGTAAAAATTTCGCAGCGTCCTTGGTTGTGAGCTAAAAATTATCAACTTACGCGTGACCAAAAAATCGAGAACGATTGAAATCAAATAAATGATAAAAAAGTTCTTGGTCAGAGTTGGGCCAAAGCAGGGTCGTTTAGGCCCAAGTGGTAATCAAACCAGGGCCGTTTGCACAACAGGCTGTGCACACGGCCACGGGTCTTCTTTTGAACACAGTGCAATTATCTTCCCCAGCTTGGAAATGCAGTGAAAGTAGCTTTCATGCTTTACAAACAAGCATATCCTGTATGCATGCTTAACAATGCAACATGAAATATTGCAGTAATTATGCGTGTTGCAAGCATTTTATTGCCAGTGGCGTCAAAACGTGATTATCATAATGGCTCCATGGTTTAGAGCAGGTCTCCCCTTACAAAAAGCCCACATGCAGCTATTCTTTGAAGGCCACGTAGTGGGTGCAAAGCAAGAACATGTGATTGTAAAATAGTTTCGTGGTTTAAAGGCAGTACCCCACTACAAAAGGCACGCACGCTACTGCGTCTATTTCCTTATTGCCACGTAGTGGGTGCATAGCAAATTTGAAAAGGTTTCATGCACGAAGCATTTGAAGTACGCACTAGGAACAGGATATCACTATCACGTTCAACTCCTAAGGGCGAAGCTTTGGGCTCTCCCAATTTTTTTCATGTTGTAATTTTAATCATGTATACAGGGCGCGTGTGTTTGTAAAGCATGAGTTACTTGTACTGCACTTTTTGGCAGAGGAAGTTATTTAAAATGTATTCCGAAGCAGAGGCGTGGCTGTGTAAAATACTCGCTTGCCACACAAACGACCCGGGTTGAATCCCCACAAAGAACCAGAATTTTTTTTATTATTTTATTTGCATCTTTCTCGATTTTTTCGTTACACTGTAATGGTGAATTTTCACTCCCAACCAATAGCACCGACGCTGACGCCGGAACTTTTGCGAAACAAGCTCATTAACGCTATCACGTTAATAGACAAGCACGGAAGTTTTAGTTACACATGTCCGTAGTAGGGCTGGTTGTCTCTAAAAAATTAATCCAGGGGCATTAATTTATTTTGCTCTTTCACGTGTAACCGGCTGTTGGCGATAATAAATTCGCATACAATATATGAAGCTGAAGTTGAGCTCTAAATTTTTTACTATATTTTGCCTTCCGATAATATATGACACTACATATTTATTAAAAAAATTTGGACTATCTTCCCGAAGGGAAGCCTGATGTAATGCGAAGCAGCAGTGGGGCGCACGGCGTTGACCCGGTTGAAACGGGCGTCGAGGGAGAGTGACAAAGATCTCAAGCTTACTTCCTCGCATCGCACTTTCGTGGCTCGTAATAAACTAATTAAAAAGTTTTTGTGGTACAGAGCTTTTCATTGGGTGCGCAACATATTTCTCGTGTCAACATGTGAAGCGCCGTTTAAGAAGTAGATAACAAAGCAAAAACAGCGTGGACATATTTTTTTTACATACACTCTATACTTTCTCCTAATGACCCACTACATGGTTTCGAATTTCCTCTTCATCGTCCGACGGCTGCACAGAAGCACTTCCTCTTCCCTACGCGTCCGTGAAGACGCCGGAGAAGTACCCAGCAGAGAACGCGACGAGGATGCATGCATGTGTAGAGGCTAATCAACTTTTCTATTGGCTAAGGGTTCTTGTAACCTTGACAGTGCCGAGAGAAACTTTTGAGATGGAGTGTAGGTATCAACCAATAGAGTTGCGAAAGCTTAATTTTGTCTAGTAACATGCATGCTACGGGTCTCCGACTGTACTCGAAAGTAAAAATTGAGGGTAAATAGCGTTCATATGGGCACCGATTTTAACGCGATAGCGTTTAAGAGCTGGTTTCGCAGAAATTCCGGCGCTGGTGTCGGCATTGTTTGGGAGCGAAAAATCATCTTACGCGGGATTGGAAAATTGAGAACGATGCAAATACCATGCTTAAAAAATCCTGGAGCAGAGTGCGTACTGAACCAGTGTTGTTTGGGTTCATGTAGAGGTCGAACCCGGGCCGTTAGCGTGGCAAGCGGGTGTCCTACCAGACGACCACGCGCTAGTGAATCGAGTGAAAATAACTTGCTCTGCTTAGAAATGCAGTGAAGGTATAGCTTTCATGCTTTACAAACACGCGTCCTGTATACATGCTTGACGCTGCACCATGAAATGTTGCAGTAAAACGCCTGGTACAAGCATCCACTGCCAACGAGCGTCAAAATATGCGATTATTATAATGGCTCCGTGGTTAAAAGCCGGTACCCGACTACTGCGCCTATTCTATTAAGACCATGTAGTGGGGGCATAGCAAGTTCGAAAAGGTTTCATGCACTGAGTGTTTAAATACGCACTAGGAACAGAAATACGCACTAGGAACAGGCGTTCAATTCCTAGAGGTGAAGCTTTAGGGTTCCTTCATTTTTGAAAATAGGCATTTATAGGCAATAGTAACAATTTAGGCACAAACATCAAAATTGCCATTTATGGGCGTTATAAAAGCACTATAAAAGCACTTATTAACCCCTACTTCATGCTTATATATCAAAATGGCACGATAGAAACGCAAGGAACAAAATAGGCAATTGCCTATCATCTGGTATATAAATTATGCCAGACGCGGCAGTGGACAACTCCGGCAATTTTGACCATGCACCTAAATCTGAGCCCACGGGTCTGAACCATTTTCGCCTCAATGGAAATCAGTCGCCACGGTCGGGATTTCATTTCGCGACTTGGTCAGCACTAGACCACCGTGACAGGTGTCGTCATCTGTCTGCGAGACAGAAACTGAGAAAGGAATTTAACGAGGGTACTTACCAGTGCGGCTGCGCAGCGATATGAGCGACAGCCGCCGTCGGTTGGGGTCCAACGCGAGGCTACGGCGTGGTGGCGGTGGCGGCGGCTTGGCACTCTGCGCATCCAAGCTACGTGCTCGAGGCACTGCTGACGAAGCTGCCCTGTTGAGTGTGGTGAGCACGAGGCCGCGGCTGGCACGGCGGCAGACCGACGGTGGCACCGCCAGCTCCGTGTTCGCTGCTGCACTGGACGGCGGTGGCGGTTCGTCACGCAGGAAAGCCAGGTGTCGCACGAAAAATGACTCAGCTTTGCTGTCGAAACACATGAACACCGCATACACCACGTACGCAGCCAGCAGTAGAATAGACTCCGTTCTGCAACAAAAAAAAAGTTTTTGCTCGCGAGCAAAACCAATGGGCAATCACCGTAAGTTGAAATGTTAGGTCTGACGTGATAAATAATGTGGCGACAACAAAAATACTCTTGCGTATCATGGCTTTATCAACGGGCATCGAACACGAGGCATACACATATACCACCATCAATAACTGATTACTAAACAAAAAGACAGAAATGATTAGGTCCAAAAAATTCAACCTGTGCTTTTTTTACCTATCCTGGAAAGCTACTTGAAATACTACGGTGTAACGAAAAAAAAAATCTAAACGCGAAAATGAATTTGATTACTTGGACGTTTTCACAAAAATCTAATTCTCTTTGTTCTACTGACTCAGAAATTATCGGTACCTATTGTTATAACGTGACGATCACATAACGTAACCCATGACAGTCCGGTTACTACTAAGTCATTCGCCGATGAATGCATTCCTTGTCAGGAAATACGTAGTGAAGATGACCAGATTTTTTTTTCAAGCAGCGATCATAAAAAGATGTTCTTTGTCTGAAGTGTGGCAGATGAAGGTTAATGAAAAGAAAACGGTAGCTATGACTGTAACACGCAAGCGGCTTCCTTTGCAACATCCACATTTCATTAATGGTAAAAAACTATCATTTGTTAACACTTTTAAACATTTAGTGGTTGCATTAGGTGCAGATTTCAGGTGCAATGAGAATGTTGTCTATATTGAAAAGAACTTTATGCAGAAATTTGAATTTGTAAGACATTCTTTGCGTAAATTTACCCCAAAGTTGCAATTGCGTGTAAAATTTTTATTCTTCCGATCTTTAAGTATACTCATCTGTAGTTTGGAATGCTCACAGTCAAGTAAATATGAGAACACTCGAAATCATTCAAAGGAAAGATATCCGGTTTGTTTATATTTGCTAGAGTTACGTTAAGTCGCCTAGTGATCTTTAAAAAGAGCTGACCTAGATAATTACAGGCAAGATGGCAACACGATCAATTGAAGTATACATTTAACGCTAAAAGCTGCGCATCAACAAGGATGCGTATATAGAAACTGTTCACAGCTGATCAACTCGTTCTGAGCATCCAAAAAAAACTGAAAGAGCGTTTATGTAAAACAAAAGTATTTAAAAACTCTTTTTTTTCGCGCACTGTAACCAAATGAAATGCTCTGTCTGCTGATTTGATAAACAGTGCAAATGTTCATTCGTTCATGGCAAAACTAAAACACTGGAATCCCACATGACTTTTATGTTCCTTTTCTCTTCGCCTTCTAATATTTCCTCAGGTATTCGGAACAGGCTTAAATTCATGCTTCACCCTCTACCACTTTCTCATAAACGTAAAATATTATGATGGTATGCTTGTGACCAATGCATTGTGTCCTGAAGCGTTCCAGATTTTAGTGCCATGTTATATGACGGTTACTTTTTCTGTTTTGTATGAGCAGATGCTTGTCGGAATTCCTTTTGTGTTGCTCTCTTCCTTTTCTACTTTTTCCCCTTGCGTGTAAGTGAGAATCCCTGTAATTGTGTAAGCGCTGGCGTTTCCCTTTGATGCACTAGTTCTCGCTGATATAGCTACGCTTTGTATGTTTTCTTTTTTTGTTGTATTCCTGTTGTATGTTACCTTTGATTATGTGTCACCTACCCCTACATAGTGCATCATGCGTGAGGCTGGTAGTATTTCTGATATAAACAAATAAATAACACTGCACTTTTTTTCCTCTACTGCTTTTGATTGTATTTGGGGGGGGGGGGGAATCATAGTGGAGATGCGGCGCGCTTGCTACAACTAGATGCTGCTGATTGGCCCCGGTGGTGCACCCGTGATACCCCGCTAATCACTTGAAACCAGCTTATAGTTTTAAAAGAAACAATTTTTAAACAAGCATCTCATTACTGACTGAAATTCGAAAACTTCTTTATTCTATTTTACTGCGAATAACACAATTAAGTAAAGTATTTTCTCAAAACTAGGCCATTTTGGCATCATGACAAATATCAAAACTTGCTAGGTCGAATCTCACCACGTTCTAATCAGGAAAGTGTAAACGGGCATCATAAAATTTCACAACAGTGGTGACAAATAAATATCAACCTATGTCGTTGTGCACCTCCAACCAAAATCTCTAGAAGTATGGTACTTTTGTGTCACGCCCACAGGTGTGCTATGCGAAGAGAATGACTTGCCAAAGAACGCTACCGAAGCACTTAGTTGGTCGGGTGCCACTTCGAAGCCTGCAAATAGTAGAAACTCCTTTCCATTGAGTTGCTATTGACATTGTTGGTCCATTGTCACCAACTTCCGAAAAGAGAAAGCGATACGTACTTACCATGGTTGACTACGCGACTCGTTATGCGGATGCTGTCGCCCTGCCAATCATTGAGACAGAGAGGATCGCCAAGGCCCTTCTAGAGATGTTCTCTCGCGTGGGGATTCCAAGAGAAATAATCAGTGAACGGGGAACCTCTTTCATGTCACGGGTTATGAATCAATTGAGCCGGCTGCTCTCTTTCGAGCAGCTCCCGATGACCCCTTGTCACCCTATTGCCAATGGGCTTTTGGAGCGATTTAACAGGACACTAAAGCAGATGATCCGCCGAATGTGCCAAGTCCGAAGAATTGGGACCGATACCTGGCCCCACTGCTGTTTGCATACCGAGAGGTACCTCAGAGCAGCTTGGGGTTTGCACCGTTCAAATTGCTGTACGGTCGTTATGTCCGGGGACCAATGGCCATTTCAAAGTAACTGTGGACAGGAGATCACGCCGACAGCGAAGCGATGACCTCATACGGCTACGTGATGCAATTACGTCAGCGTCTGTTGGGACAATTGCGTCTTACTGCTGCCTTGCGGGCAAGCATCTTGTGTCTTCCAGTGAAGCATTCCAATCACTACAATCACCCCCCGCTTAAGAAAGTTTCCGGGGGCAGAACTTTCACTAGAGCACTGCCGATGGCGCTAATACGGCCAGACAAGGACACAAACACAGTGGTTCATTCCCCAGTTCACTTGAAGCGCGACGCGCACACAATGTGAGTATAAAACAACTTCAACAGACCACATGGAATCGCACGCATGTATACCGTAACAAAATCTCGTACACAAACACAAAATAAGTGCTACCTAGTGCAATGAGATGCACATTCCAGTTGATAGATAGCATGACAGGAGGGCACACTCACTCAAACACGAAATGCGATATGATGATTACACCCAGCTCATGTAGTCGGCCCCTACATTGCCGCTGCCCTTATCTATTGCACGGTGAACTCATATTTCATGAGAGTCAAACCTCCAGTGCAGCACACGATTGTTGACGTGCCTCGCCGTGTTTATATAGGGAAGAGGCTCACGGTCGCATTGCAAAACGAACTATTTGGCGAACAAGAACACGTGAAACGTTTTGACTGCCCACAAAAGTGCCAGACCCTTCGTTCAATGGTCGAATACTTTTTCTCGCGTTCCAGCAGCTGGCGACTTGCGTATACCACGGGATGAAGAACTCTGTCAGGGCGTTGCATGAAGACAGCTCCCACGTTTTCAGGTGAGGCATCCATGCGCCGAACGAATGGCTTTGTGAAGTCAGGGGCCTTCAATACTGGCTGGCCAGAAAGCATCCGCTTTAGCTGTTCATATGCGTCCTCAACTTTTCCCACAATGCCATCAAAAAAGTGGGTTCTTCATGCATATCACCGTTACTTTACCGGCAAGAAATGGGGAGCTGAGGTTTACTTCAGCCTCAGATAGACGCATGACCGACCGGTGTAGCAAAGTAATCACATGACTATTTCCTGTCAGTTTTTCTTCAGGCACCAATGACTGCCCGACTATAACTGAATTACATCCAGTGTCCCGTAAAACAGTCACGCTCTGCCCCTCGACTACGCCTTCGGCCATTGGCATTCTGTTCCCTTGCGATTTAGTGTACTTTTCACCATTCGTCTCAACATAAATGCCACTTGTGGAAGTGGCCTCTGTATCAAAAGCCCTTAGGCCACTTTCAGCGGTCATACTGCATAAGGCTTGGCCACCTGTGTCAGTGCCTTAAGAGCACGTGTCCTCTTTGTGACCAACTTTGCGACATTTCGAGCACGTAGGCCCCTTTGAATTAGGTGGCCTCGTCTTTGACCAACAATCGGCCCCTCTATGCGCCAACTTAATACAAAGAAAACACTGAAATTTCCCCTGTGTATTTTCTCTGTCTGGTACTCCCGATTGCGCTGCAGGATTTCGCAGTTATATCTTCTTTGCTTCTTCCAAGGTTGATCAGACCCTGTGCTCCGGGGTAATGGTCCGCAGCCTCTTTCTTACAAGAAAACTGCCAGCTTCTCATGACATCGCCGAAGAAACTGTTCTTATATAATAACACCCCGGAGGTCCTCATAATTACGCTCCGTCTTCGCCATTTGCTGTCAGTGGCCGAAATACCCGGCGAGACGAGCAGCAAACTGTCTCCCTGTTTCAGAGTTCGCCGCTCTGCAATTCCGGAATTTCTCCCTGCACCCTTCCTCGGTGTATCGAAAACGCTGTATAAGGGTTTGCTTCAGCTTAGCGTAGTCCAATGCGTCATCAGCCGCCAATATACTCACTGTGCTCAAAGCCTCTCCCGTTAAGCACAATCTGAGAGAGAGAGCCCATTTATCGGCTGGCGATTCTTGGCTGTTCGACATTCTTTCAAATCGCTGGACATATGCATCCAACTCATCTCTTGTCTCGTTGAACAGGGGAATGAGCTTGTGTGGGCTTTGATAACCCTGCACCGAACTAGAGCTAAAAACAGCGCTAGCTTACGGGTCACTAACGGCCACGAGAGCTATAGCCGTACCTACTGTTCATTTAACATAATCTTAGGCTCAAGTATTTTTTTTTCATCTTGTACGCGAGCTCTGGCAAGCTCCTCTGTCTCTTTAGTGGCAGCGCGATCGGCTGTACGCTGGTCTGTGCTTTCGCTCGCTCCACATCTACCCAGGTCCTTAAGTGTGGGCTTGTTATGCCTAGTTCCTTCCCAAGTTTCAACAATCTCTCGAGATCCATTCTCAGCCGACACACACCCACGAGGTGATGCTCCAAAAGATGTTAAAGAGAGCGAGTCCATGAAAGGTACTTTTGTTCCACGCCCACAGGTGTGCTACGCGAAGAGAATGGACACGAGTCTTCCACGAAAGCATTCCAATTACTACAAGTACTCACCTCCCAACTGACCTTTAAATAGCAAGTCTAGTGAACCGTAATTATTCTGGAACCTGGCGTGCTGTCAGTTTTTTTGTGAATCGATGCCTATTTACCAACCTGGCGTCTCTCACGCCACCAGAATCAAGCAACCCGTATCGAGTATTTAGTCCATCAAGCGACACTTCTGTCACATCAACAAATCATCATCATCATGATTATCATTATCAACAGCCTGACTACGTCCACTGCAGGACAAAGGCCTCTCCCATGTTCCGCCAGTTAACCCGGTACGGTGCTTGCTGCTGCCAATTTATACCCGCGAACTTCTTAATCTCATCTGCCCACCTAGCCTTCTGTCTTCCCCTAACCCACTTGCCTTCCCTTGGAATCCAGTTAGTTACCCTTAATGACCAGCGGTTATCCTGTCTACGCGCTACATGCCCAGCCCATGTCCATTTCCTCTTCTTGATTTCAACTATGATATCCTTAACCCCCATTTGTTCCCTAATCCACTCGGCTCTGTTCTTGTCTCTTAAGGTTACATTTACCTTTTTTTTTCCATTGCTCGCTGCGTCACCCTCAATTTAAGCTGAACCCTCTTTGTAAACCTTCAGGTTTCCGCTCCATAGCTCAGTACCGGCAAGATGCAGCTGTTATATATCTTCCTCTTGAGGGATAGTGGCAATCTACATGTCATGATTTGAGAGTGCTTGCCAAATATTCTCCACCCCATTCTTATTCTTCTAGTTACTTCAATCTTCTGATTCCGCTCCACGCTTATTACCTGCCTTAAGTAGACATAGTCTTTTACAACTTGAAGTGCACTTTTACCTATCTCAAAGCGCTGCTCTCTTCCGAGATTCTTGTACATCACTTTCGTTTTCTGCAGATTAATTTTAAGACCCACCTTTCTGCTCTCCTTGTCTAACTCCGTACTCATGAAATGCAATTCGCCCCCTGAGTTACTCAGCAATGCAATGTCATCGGCGAGCACAGGTTACTAAGGTACTCTCCATTAACTCTTATGCCTAACTGTTTCCATTTTAGGCCTCTCAAAACCGCCTTCATACAGCATATATACAGCATATATAAAAATTGCCCCATCTTCATCTAAAGGGGACCATGTGTAGATGCGAAGCAGCGGGCGCTAACGCTTACACTGGCGGCGGCATGCAAGCGTTAACCTGGCGTGGTGCAAAGCACGCAGTGATTGAACGATGTTTCCTACCAGAACAAGATAATCACTTATAATAGACAATGAAGGACACCAAGACTCCAACTAGACACGAAGGCCCACAGTCCGCGTTTAGTTAACGTGCACACTGCGAATTGTTATTGTTCAACAATGCACGCGAGAAATCTCCTATCGGCACTACGTTGGAGGTCAAGATTTAGTGCCTATAATACAGGGTGGCGAGAGAACGGTTGCCCAGCGCGAGCAGTGAGTGTTTTTAATCATAGTACTCGCTAGCTGAAGCTGCCTGCGTTGCGAGGCGAGAGATGGGGGGGGGGGAGCGTAAACAGGAGGGGGCGTGCATGCGCAAAGGGGGTGCCTAGAGGAGAGAGAGGTGGAGCAAGCGTAGACTAGCAGACACTGCCTGCGTCACCGTTGCGTAGGAGAGGAGGGGCACGCACGCGCAGTAGGCGTGTAAACGCCGCGGGCATGAATACCTAGAAGAGAGAGAGGGGGAAAGCGTTGGAAAGCAGACCGTGCCTGCGTCAGCGGAGAGAGGTGAGATGAGGGAGTGTAGGAGAGGAGAGAGGGGACGCGCATGAACAGCAAGGGTGGTCACGCCGCACACCGGATTGAGCTCGACCCATAAGAAGTTTCACCTGCCCATCTAAAAGCGGCTGCAGACCACCTACCAGAGTGGGTGTGGCAGACTTGGCGAAAGCATGGCTCTAACAAGGTCTTTCTTTCAGCTTGTGCAACGATTTTCTAAAAACAATAGGCTTCCCTGGAGTACTTCGCCGCAAAAATTTTGGTCTGTCTGTCTGTCTGTCTGTTAATTTGTCTGTTTGTCAGCCGTAGCAATAACCTACAAAAGGTTCCAAACAATACGCCAGACGACCAATACCCCATCCACAGCGCCCACCAATATTCCTCAAGTTTCAGCGTTCATACTTGGCCGATTGTCAATTGAAAAGCAATAATTTCGCATATCTTAGGCACCATAACAACACGTCAATATTTTGTATGTGTGTATTTATACTAGAGAAGGCATGCATAAGTATTTCTAAGGCCCATAGCGTTTATTTATCTCATTACTGCACGCGTATCTCATTACTGCACTCGAATCACTTCAAAACCGTGCTACTGGATTCATTCATTCCTCATATGCCTATCACATTAGCGTGTCATCTTTAAAAGAAGAAATTGGCCTGTCCCCTCTATCTTCCCGCCGCCGCATTGCTACCCTTTGCTTGTTTCATAAACTTTTTCACAGTCCACTTGCAATCGAACCTTACATTCCCCCCCCCCCCCCAATTTCGCAGGTCATATCGCATTGGCCATGTCTTTCAAGTTGCCCGTCAACGTTCCCGCACCGTTACTTTTGCTGCCTCATTTTTTCTTCGTGCAGAAAAAGACTGGAATGACGTCCCCCACCATATTGCAGCAATCACCTGTCCATCAACATTTATGCATAGTGTCACAAGCCATTTTTCAAGCTAATTCATGGCTTTTTTGTACGTTTTTTTGTAACCCCAACCCTTATGTAATGTCCCCCTGGGGACTTTTAAGGTAATAAAATGAAATGAAATGAAATGAAATCACGCTACGCTGACAATGCAACGCGATGCTCAAAAAGGCAAGTGTTTTCAACGCTATGCTAAGACGACACAGTAGTGGCACCTGCCCGTCCTTTTGCGTTCTATACCTTGTCACCTCCGAGACAGGTGCACACGCCTTCCTTCGTTTTCGAAGATAGCTGCCAGATAGCGCTCGTGTCTAACGTGCCTCGATGCGCCCGTTCTCCTTCGCTGCACGGATCGAGACTCTATAACGCAGCGCCTCCAGAATACAATTCACCAATTTTCTCGCGCCGAACATCAAATGAAGGTTTTGTTCACTCCATCCCGACGCAAGACTATCGTGTTTCAACGACATGTGCAGTGAAACATTCAGATACGGGGCCAATTTTTTTAGATGCGAAGCATCTTATGGTCTAGCTTAATCTGGTATGCAGCGTGACTACCCATATTACGCATGCACCTTCCCTCCTCTCTCTCATCTCCTGCGCTCCGCCCTCTCTCGCCTCGCAACGCCGACGGAAGCAACGCCTGATAGCATACTTTCTCTCCTCTGGGCATCCCTCTACGCGCTATGTATATGCATTGTCATTGCACATGGTTCGCCCTTCCCTCCTCTCCTATTCTCCCAGCTCTCTCACCTCGCAACGACGACGCAGACAGCGTTCGCATGCTTACGCTCACCCCCTTTTCTCATTTAGGCATCCCTCCCAGTGGAGTTAATACCCCCGTTGAGCAAGCACGTCTCCTCTCTTCTCCTAAGTTCCCGTCTCTCACCTCGCAACGCCGACGCAGGCAGCGTCTGCTAGCAAGTTTCTTGACGGCCAAACCGACTAATCACGCTGCACTGCCGCTCACTGGCCACCCCTTATATAACGACGCTGTATCTCGGCCTCCAAAGTAGTGCTGGTGGGAGATTTCGCCTGTGCGTTGTTGAAAAATAAAAATTGACAGATCCCACGTGCAGTGAGAATCGATGATATGCAAAGCCCGAATATGGAAGATTGGTATGTCACTTTAAAATCAGTACAACGTTACGAGGTGGACAAAAAATATGTCGTAGATGACTTCCATGTCATTATTTTCATGCTTGCACATGCCATTTACCTTCCTCGTATATTAACGTCACGTGATACCAAATTCCTATATGAGAAGGTAGCGAAACGGCCACGAGCGCGCTATGAGCGTAGCATGTAGTCATGTTTTGAATGACACGCATATCCTGATTATCATGTTTTGATGTGTCATTTAGCGTCATCGTCTGTTCGCCTCACGTAATACGAAGTTTAATATACGTTAAGCTAGCGAAATGGCCACAAGCGCATCATGAGAGTGGCATATACTCATGGTTTCACACGACACGCATATCATTATTATCACGTTTGAACCAGTCATATACATTCGTCATCCATTCACGTCCCGTAATCATTATTATCATCATCATCAGCCTGACTACGTCCACTTCAGGACAAAGGCCTCTCCCATGTTCCACCAGTTAACCCGGTCCTGTGCTTGCTGCTGCCAATTTATACCCGCAAACTTCTTATTCTCATCTGCCCACCTAACCTTCTGTCTCCCCCTAACCCGCTTCCCTTCTCTGGGAATCCAGTTAGTTACCCTTAATGACCAGCGGTTATCCTGTCTACGCGCTACATGACCGGCCCATGTCCATTTCCCCTTCTTTATGTCAACTATGATATCCTTAACCCCAGTTTGTCCCCTAATCCACTCTGCTCTCTTCTTGTCTCTTAAGGTTACACCTACCATTTTTCTTTCCATTGCTCGCTGCGTCGTCCTCAATTTAAGCTGAACCCTCTTTGTAAGTCTCCAGGTTTTTGCTCCGTAGCTAAGTAACGGCAAGATACAGCTGTTATATACCTTCTTCTTGAGGGATAGTGGCAATCTACCTGTCATAATTTGAGAGTGCTTGCCGAATGTGCTCCACCCCATTCTTAGTCTTCTAGTTACTTCAATCTCGTGGTTAGGCTCTGCGGCTATTACCTGCCCTAAGTAGACATAGTTTTTTACAACTTCAAGCGCATTATTACCTATCTCAAAGCGCTGCTCCTTTCCGAGGTTGTTGTACATTACTTTCGTTTTCGGCAGATTAATTTTAAGACCCACCTTTCTGCTCTCCTTGTCTGACTCCGTAATAATGAGTTGCGATTCCTCCCCTGAGTCACTCAGCAATGCAATGTCATCGGCGAAGCGCTGGTTACTAAGGTATTCTCCATTAACTCTTATCCCTAACTGTTCCCATTCTACGCTTCTGAAAACCTCCTGTAAGCACGCGGTAAAAAGCCTTGGGGAGATTGTGCCCCCCTGCCTTACACCCTTCTTGATTGGTATTCTGTTGCTTTTTTTATGAAGCACTATGGTAGCAGTTGATCCCCTGTAGATTTCTTCCAGAATGTTTATATATAATTCATCTACGCCCTGATTCCGCAGTGTCTGCATGACGGCTGATATTTCTACTGAATCAAACGCCTTCTCGTAATCTATGAAGGCTATGTACAGTGGTTGGTTATACTCTGAGCATTTCTCTATTACCTGATTGATAGTATGAATGTGGTCAATTGTTGAGTAGCCTGTTCGAAATCCTGCTTGTTCCTTTGGTTGATTGAATTCTAATGTTTTCTTTACTGTGTTAGCAATTACCTTTGTAAATAGCTTGTATACTACAGAGAGCAAGCTGATCGGCCTGTAATTCTTCAAGTCCTTGTCATCTCCTTTCTTATGTATTAAGATGATGTTAGCGTTCTTCCAAGACTCTGGTACTCTTCCCGTCAGGAGACACCTCGTAAACAGGGTGGCTAGTTTTTCTAACACAATCTGTCCTCCATCTTTCAGCAGGTCTGATGTTACCTGATCCTCACCAGCAGCTTTGCCTCTTTGCATGCTCTCCAAAGCTTTTCTGACTTCTTCTATCATTACTGGTGGGGTGTCATCTGGGTTACTGCTAGTTCTTATAGTATTAAGGTCGTGGTTGTCTCGGCTACTGTACAGATCTCTCTAAAACTCCGCTATTTTAACTATCCTATCCATATTGGTAGTTATTTTGCCTTCTTTGTCCCTTAGTGCATACATCCGACTTTTGCCTATCCCAAGTTTCCTCTTCACTGCTTTGACGCTTCCTCCGTTTTTCAGAGCGTGTTCAATTCTCTCCATGTTATACCTTCTTACATCGCATACTTTACGTCTATTAATCAACTTCGAAAGCTCTGCCAGTTCTATTTTGTCTGTTGTACTTGGCACTTTCATGATTTGACGCTTCTTAATTAGGTTCTTCGTTTCCTGGGAAAGCTTGCCAGTGTCCTGTCTACCTACCCTGCCTCTTACTTCCACTGCACACTCCGTAATGATACTCGTCAGATTATCATTCATTGTATCTACGCTAAGGTTGGTTTCCTCACTAATATCCGAGTACTTGTTCTGCAGCGACACTCTGAATTCCTGTACTTTCCCTCTCAGTGCTAGCTCATTGATTGACTTCTTGCGTATCAGTTTCTGTCGTTCCTTCTTCATGCCTAGGCGAATTCGAGACCGTACCATTCTATGGTCACTGCATCGTACCATGCCAACCACTTCCACATCCTGCACGATTCCTCGGTGGGCAGTCATTATAAAGTCTATTTCGTTCTTATTTTCGCCGTTAGGGCTCTTCTATGTCCACTTGCGGTTTTCTCGTTTTCGGTAGAAGGTATTCAATATCCGCAAAATATTGCGTTCTGCGAATTCTACTAGTAGCTCCCCTCTGGCATTTCTAGTACCGATGCAATAATCTCCCACTGCCTGGTCTCCAGCCTGCTTCTTCCCTACCTTTGCATTAAAGTCTCCCATCAGTATAGTATACTGTGTTTTTACCTTACTCATTTCCGATTCCACGTCTTCATAGAAGCTTTCAACTGAAGCGTCATCATGGCTATATGTAGGCGCGTAAGCCTGTACCACCTTCATCGTGTATCTCTTATTGAGTTTAATTACAATACCTACTACGCTTTCATTAATGCTATAGTATTTTTATATGTTTCCAGCTGTGTTTCTGCGAACTAGGAACCCCACTCCCAGTTCTATTCTGTCAGCCAAGCCCCGATAGCAAAGAACGTGCCCAATCCGTAGCGCCACATAGGCCTCATCTGTCCTCCTAACCTCACTGAGCCCTATTATATCCCAATTAACCCCCTCTAGCTCCTCGAATAGTACAGCTAGACTTCCCTCACTAGATAAGGTTCTAGCGTTAAACGTTGCCAAGTTCAGGTTTCAATGGCGGCCTGTCCGGATCCAGAAATTCTTAGCACCCTCTGCTGCGTTGCACATCTGACCGCCGCCGTGGTCAGTTGCTTCGCAGCTGCTGGGGACTGAGGGCCGTGAGTTATTTGACGTATGCATGTGGGAGGTAGTGGCCAGATACTGCGTCCCGTAATACCAAATTTGAAATATGTGAAACTAGCGAAACGACCGCGAGCGCACCATGACCGTGGCATGTAGTCATGTTCTTACATGACACGCATACCATAATTTCCACGTGAAGGTCTGCAACTGATGTCCGCCACGCAGTCATGTCATACCAAACCAGTTTTTCAATATGTTATGTGAACAAAATCACCAAAAGAGCAGGACCATGACATGTAAATAATGGCATTTATGACATACATAACATGATTTTCTTGGCATGACTAATCTCTTATGCTCGTCATACAGTCGTGTTATGTCATACCAAGTTTGGTATCGATACCATCTAAAGGGGCAGGAGAGCTAAAGGTCGCAGGTGGTTAGATAGATAGATAGATAGATAGATAGATAGATAGATAGATAGATAGATAGATAGATAGATAGATAGATAGATAGATAGATAGATAGATAGATAGATAGATAGATAGATAGATAGATAGATAGATAGATAGATAGATAGATAGATAGATAGAGATAGATAGATAGATAGATAGATAGATAGATAGATAGATAGATAGATAGATAGATAGATAGATAGATAGATAGATAGATAGATAGATAGATAGATAGATAGATAGATAGATAGATAGATAGATAGATAGATAGATAGATAGATACGCTGAAAGTCGCCGAAGTTGGCTGAAATGCTTTGCATAGAAAACTCGCAGTGTGCGTGTTAACTATAGGCGGTCTGTGGGTCTGGGTGTGCGAGCGTAGTCGTCTATCTCTCATTGCACGTTAGCAATGATTGGCATGTTCCAGTAGGAAACACTGGCCCATCACTGCGTGCTTTGCGCCTGCCCATGTTTTGCTTCTGCGCAACGGTGCACCGAGCGCCAGCGTCAACGCCACCGCCAGTGTGAGCGTTAGCGGTCGCTGCTTCACATCTACACATGGTCCCCTTTAGCGGGAGGTTATAGAGAAATATACTTTAGTAAATATAGTGACCACTCGAGCCTTTCCGCGGCCGAGCAAATAAGGGTCTGACCAACCACTAGATGGCGTACTCAAGCTCGCTTCTACTCGTTAGTCAACACATGTATTAGCCGTCTCAGGAGGATCTTGAAGACCCAAGTTTGACATCAAATTTTTTTTCAAAGAAAAAATCATTTTTCGTGCAATTCTCCATATCGGTTTTACTTCGTGTCCCAGTGAGGGCGTTTAATGCGTTGCCAAAAAAAAGCAATAAGCTCTTACTAGATAGCTTTGTCTTTCTGTATTTGTTTTCCACAAATGGTACAATAATGTTGTTTAGATATACTGTGCATGTATACCCCTTGTTGCAGCATGGCTGTATAGCCCAGTGGTAAACAGACTCGCCTTCGGAGCACTAGGGTATGGGTTCAAATCCTAGCTTTGGAAAGAAAATTTGTTGTTTTTTTATGCTGAAGACATTATCGGGTCTGACCAACCACTCGTGGCGCTGCAAGCAGCGCAGTAGTTCAGCTGCCGGGCCCTACGGGAGTGTCCGCTCTTTATGTAAGTATGTCTCTCTATGGTGTTGGAGGTAGCCCCGCCACGGTGATCAAGTGGCTAAGGTACTCAACTGCTGACCCGCAGGTCACGGGATCGAATCCTGGCTGCGGTGGCCGCCCTGTTTTCTGTGGAGACAAAAGTGCTGTAGGCCCGTGTGCTTAGATAGGGGTGCATGTTAAAGGGCAACTCCGGCGATTTTTCGAGGTCAATGAATCTAAATGAAATTCGCTTGGTATGTTCCTTTGCACAATTTTGTCCTTTAAGCGAAATCACAGGTTTGAGAGTTGCACTGATCGGTTCCAAATAAACTTTAAGAATTGCCCCGAAAAGCTCACCTCACTTGCCAAAATTATTACATAGGTTCCTGTTTGGCATCAGTCCTGAGTGACATCTTTCTCGCGCATAAGGATCGCCACATTCAAAAAGATCTCGACTTGTCTCTCGTTGTGAAGGTCTGTAGGTTTGTTGATGATTTCATTGTATTTATTGATTGTTTGGATACTGTTTTTGAAGTTGTTGTCCTTAGTCTTTTAGATTTGTTTAAGAAGCACTTGTTTCCTCTTGAACTCATGAATGAGTTACCGTCTGGAAATTTGATTAGGTTCTTGGACCTAACACTCTGTCTTAGAAGTACTCATTTGTGCTGGCTGTTTTCCCCGAGAAGTGGTAAACCCCTTTTACCTTTCCACTCAGCTTATTCAAAATTGGTGAAAAGGGGTATCATTAAAGGTTGCCTGGTAAACTCTCTCAAGAGGTCATGCCCGCACTCGATGCAACGCAGTTTCAAAGCACAGGTAGAGCGCCTCTTAGGCACCGGTTACTCGAGCGCCCTGATTTCTGCTGTTGCGGAAAAACTTTTGAAGCAAATTAAAAATCAAGGAGGGCGATCTCAGCCTCAAAGCGCGTCTGTTCCCATGAAATATGTTGCAGTTCCGTATCTGCATAACGTGTCGCATCGGCTGAAAAAAATCGGTAAACGCGCTGGTGTCACTGTTATTTTTTCCGCCCCAGAAAAGCTTACAAAGCTTTGTAAGCTGGTGAATAATCCAGCTGCTATTAAAGGAAGATTCACTGTGAAACACAGAACGCGCTTTGTACCTTGTGTTATTGGTGTCGTATATCCCATTCCGCTTTCATGCGGAATGGTATACATAGGGCAAACCGGAAGGTGCCTTAATGACCGTCTAAGAGAGCACAATAACAATGTATACAACGTAGTTCAAGGACACCTCGGAATCCACTGCAGAGACTGCGGCTGCGTGCCGGTTTTTGAGCGTTGCGAGGTATTAAGCAAGCACAACTCGCAGGCCACGCGTGAGATAATTGAAGCTTATCAAATAAACAAGTTTGGCGGTAAATGTGTAAGTTGCCCATCGGTTGCGTTGTTGCAAAAGGAGATTGCCTATCTCGATCTTTTTTAAGTTACATATGCATTTGTTTTCTCAGCCCATTCAACAAGAGACAAGAGTTTTGCTGACATTGTATCGCAGTAGTTGTTCCTGCACCTTTCTACGCATGCCCAATTTTCTCAATTTTCGCCTATATATGTACACCACTCCGATATTAAATCTGTTGAAAGTCAGCGCTCTTTTCTGTCCTTCTTTTTTCGCTTCCGTAGTTACGAAGTAACTACTTGTAGGTTGCGCTGTTCCTGCATTCAAAATTATTGGCAACACTGTCTGTGGGACGTCATCTTTGCCATGTCCACGGAAGTGACGCAGCCGATGGCATCGCTACTTTGGCCGCTACAGCGTTTATTGTGCTTTCCACAAGGTGATGGCGGGGGTTTTGGCACGGGTATAGCACGGGAATGCTTTCTTCCTTCTTCTGTGGTGTTTGGCCGGTGCTTAGCTGGACTGGCTTTCACAGTTTTTATACTCCGCGCCGGCGGAACCAGTATACGGCCTCTGGCTCTACCATATAGTACGTCATACGCAGACTGCAGGGCACTCGGCTGGGTTTCGGTTTCGGTATTGCACATTTTTGCTTATTAAAAATTATTTTCACAATTTCCGAGCATTTCAGATATTGGGCTCGTGACAAGAGTGTCTCAGGAACACAGAAACATCATAACCTTGACGTGGTTAAAAAATCACCGGAGTTGGCTTTTAAAGAACCCCAGGTGGTCGAAATTTCCAGAGCCCTCCACTGAGGCGTCTCTCATTTTCATATGGTGGATTTGGGACGTTAAATACCACATATCAATCAATGGGGAGGTGGTGTATTTTTTCTGTGTATCACCACAAACATGACGGGCTATCAGTTTTCGTGTGATTAGACACCTATTTACCAACCTGGCGTATTTTGCACCACGAGAATAAAGCACCCCGTATCAAGTATTTCGTCATTCTAGCAACAGTTCTGGGGCGTCCACAATCTACGCCGATATAAAAGAGTAACTTTGGAACGTATCCTTGTGAAGGTTGGATTCAATGATTATTTCGTACGTAGCGAGTCGTATTTAGTGGTCCTTTCGTGCTCATAATTTTTTAAGGCAGGGTCTGAGTGTTTTCATACTCCTAAAATGCTTTGAGAAATGATCACTGGAATATTCGCGTTCAGCTATCAGAAATTGAAAGGCACTTTTCAGAAGTTACCGCCGAAACAGCTTATTTTAGTGACTTGGATGTGGCAATCAAATCATTTTAATCTTCCGTGGGTTTTGAGTCTCGTAAGCTTACTGATACTGAAGACAGGAGCGGTCGTTCAAACGTAATTATCTATGGGCTGCCCTAGGAGCCGGGCGAAGCAGATGGCTTCAGGCGTAAAGTAATTGCTGATACATTTGAGGTGTTAAATGCTCCTCTGTTGGCCACATTTCCCGACTTCGGAAGAGATCTGCTCAGAGGCCTGTCATTGCATTCTTCCAAGACTAGAATGAAAAGATCTTTCTTTTCAAGAATGTTGGCACACTAAAAAGAACAAATATTTTTGTTCAAAATGATTACTCGCGCGACACATTCAGGAAAAGAAGTTTGGTCTGGGATTGATTGATTGATTGATTGATTGATTGATTGATTGATTGATTGATTGATTGATTGATTGATTGATTGATATGTGGGGTTGAACATCCTGGAACCACCATATGATTAAGAGAGACGCCATAGTGGAGGGTTCCGGAAATTTCGACCACCTGAGGTTCTTTAACGTGCGCCTAAATCTGAGTACGTGGGCCTATACAACATTTCCACCTCCATCGGAAATGCAGCCGCTGCAGCCGGGATACGATCCCGCGACCTGTGGCTCAGCAGCCGAGTACCTTAACCCCTAGACCACCGCGGCGGGGCAAGTTTGGTCTGGGAGAGTGCTGAATTTGACAAACACAATGAAAAGAAAGTATCACAAATTCATGATAAAATTCGTGTTATTTGTTTTTTCTAGACGGCACGAAGAATGCCCGTCAATGTGCCACGAATCACCATGCGATGTCACAGTCTTCGTTGAATTATTCGCTCGACAACATCAAAATGATATAATTTACCACCCGTAGCCTTGTCAATAAACAGAACAACTTGAGGCAGCCCATCTCTCTTCTATCCTACTCGTCACTGTATTCACCGAAACTTGGCTGCACAGAGCAATCCTGGTGCTGTCTTGATGCTGTCTTGATTCCACCTTGGTATAAAATGTTTCGTCTAGATCGACAAACTAGAGGGGGTAGAGTTGCAGTAGCAAATGAATCTAACATTTAATGCGCTGCTTTGGATGCAGTCGCTGAGTTTGAATGTTTATGTCTCAATGTAACCTGTCCGGAACTGTTTTTCTTCAGTATGCTCTCTACAGACCCCTTGGTTCATCTCCTGATCTTTTAGTTGCTTAAAAAGTCTCTTACCGCAAAATAAAAACATAGCGTTTGTCAGTGAGATTAACCTCCCGGCATTCAACTGGAGCCACTTATCTTACAGTCTCTAGTTTGCACGTAACGCAGATATGTATAATGTTTGATATTCCGACTATGTCAAAATAATCGAGGAACCAACGCGCATTGGCAATAACACAATTTCTGTGCTTGATCTCGTGTTCGTAGATTGATCCATCACTGATTACGGTGTTTTTTTTATTGAAAGAGGTTTCTCTGATAACTTCCTCGTTTTTGTTTCATTTTCACTTTTTGCTAGTCACGTGATGCATCTGTCTCGGCTCAAAACCAAAAAAAAGTGCATGCCAATGATGATGTATATAGAACATTCTTGAAACAGAACTCCTATATTCTGATCCGGATCCTTCACTGCTTTAGCTGAAATTTGAAATTTTTATTGTTTTTCAAAACTGCCAAACATGCCCCTTGAATAAATAGGTGCATTATTCACCTAAAATGTAAAACTAAGTGGTTGAGAAACCGGCCGCCGTCTTCGCGTGTATTACATGAAGGTTGAACAGGACTCTGTCAGGCTGTCAGATGAAAAACATTTACTTCAGCAGCACTCCGCCGAACTTTATCGTAGATGATCCGCGGAAGTTTTGGAATTACGCTAAAGAGCGCAACGTTCTAGTACAAAAAATATTCCATATCAATACTATACTGAATGATTTACAGGTTGTAGTCGATCATTTCAATAACCAATTTCATAGTGTGTTTTTTTTTTGTTACTGCTTAGAATGTACCTAGGATTAGAAAACGCATTTGCAAAACCAATCCCTGGATTACCAGAGAAATCATTCACACAAAAAGAAAACTAAAACGGAAACGGAAATCTTGAGCAAAAAATTGTACCCCTGAAGGAACAGCTTGCATTTCTTCAATGAGACAAGAACTCAAACGTCTTATCAAGCAGTCCAAGGATCGGTTTTTCAATGTGACATTGACGAAATGCTTGAAGGAAGCCCCCTCAAGGTTTTGGCGCTTTGTAACTCCCCCAGCAAGCTCTCCGAGGCCACCTGAAATTACTCAACAACGTGTTGATGATTTCAATTCTTTTTTGCTTCTGTGTTTACTCATGATAATGGCATTTTGCCCGAGTTTTCTACGTCACCATTGCAGCGGCCGATCGATGATGTGGTAATTAGCGAAGAGGGTGTCCTAAATCTTTTACTTAATATAAATACAAGAAAAACCCCCGGCCCTGATGGTATAACAAACGAATTTCTGTACAGATACGCTGAATGGGCGGCTCGCTTCCTTACAAAAATATTTCAGTCGTCCCTGCGCAGTGGCTCTTTCCCACTAGCGTGGAAGCAGGCTAAAATTACCCCTGTTCACAAAAGTGGCTCCTCTCGGGACGAGCGCAACTACCGTCCTATTTCGCTTATCAGTACATGTTCAAAGGTACTCGAGCACATTATTAACAAACACTTGATGTCCTATCTTGATACGCACAATCTATTATCTTCGAAGCAGCATGGCTTCCGCCGAGGCTTATCTACAACAACTCAGTTAATCGAATTTGTTCATGATCTTTCAAAAACAATCAATTTGCGTGATCAAACTGATGTGGTATATTTGGATTTCGCAAAGGCATTTGATAAAGTATCGCACTCAAAGCTACTGCTTAAAATTGACAAAACGTTTCAAAATAATCACTTGACAAAATGGCTTTCATCCTATCTCAGCTGCCGTCAGCAGTTTGTTCAAATAAAAAATAAACAGTCTAGAGCAGTTGCAGTGAATTCTGGAGTTCCCCAGGGGAGCGTGCTGGGTCCCCTTTTATTTTTGTTATATATAAATGACCTACCAAACCGCGTTACGGTCCCGATAAGGTTGTTTGCCGATGACTGTGTTGTTTATAGCAGAATCGAGACTGAACATGACCAAGTTAATCTAAACAACAATCTTCAAAGAATAAAGGATTGGTGCGAAGAATGGCAAATGAGTTGGAACACAGAAAAAACAGTCTTTATGACTATAACTAGAAAGAAAGCACCTCTAGATTACAACTACCAGATTGGCAATGCTTTCCTCAAGCGTGTACAAAACTATAAATATCTTGGGTTATGGTTCACGCCCGACCTCCGGTGGAACACTCATATTGATAATGTATGCTCCAGGGCTACCAAGGCATTGTATAGCCTTAGACGTAACCTTTATACCGCCCCATCTGATATAAAGTGTCTTGCTTACAAAACTCTTGTCAGACCTATTATCGAATATTCTAAAATTGTCTGGGACCCTTACACAAAGACAAACTGCAATAAAATAACAAAAATACAGCGACTTGGTGCGAGATTTATTTTTAATAAATATCACCGACATCATTCTCCTACTGAACTCTGTAAAAAAGCTGGACTGGATAGTCCTGAACTTAGGACGAGGATTGAGCGTCTGAAATTCCTCTTCCAGTTAATTCATAATCATTTTAAACTAAACTATTCAGATTACTTCCAGGTCAACACACAAGAACACTCCAGACATCGCCATAATATGTATATACCACCCCTAGTCCCACGTAACGATTGCTTTAAGTTCAGTTACTTTCCACGTGCTATTGAAGATTGGAATATGCTGCCAGAGTCTATAATTGGTTGTTCCTCGCTTACATCATTTGAACAGAATCTAAAACGTTTATTTTCCGAATAACAGTGACATATGTTTTTTTTTCTTTTTTTGGCGTGTGTGTGTACTTTTTGTTGGTTGCATGATTCTGCAGTAGTTGTCTTTCAAATCTTCAGCGCGGTGCAAAAGTGCCGCCTCAAATGCGTCATGTGCTGTTCTGCGCGTATGTATTGCATCGCATGTGTGTTCCATTTATGTATGTTATGTATAACTTCGAGTTGCTGGTCACAATAATACCGAGAAATTATCTCGAGACCTGTACGGTACTTCTTTTTTGCAAATAATTGTTTGTACTTCCACCCTGTAACGGCCCACTTCTGGGCTAACAGTATAAATAAATGAAATGAAATGAAATGAATGGTACCGCTGGCTTTCTGCTTAATTCATTTGCTGTTCATTTTGTGTCTTATGAGGGAGTCTTTTATAAGCCACTCAAACGGAAGGCAAAATCATCACCTGGACGGGATTAAATACCCAACGTGTTCCTTCACTGATATGCCGAATCCTTAGCAAGGTTCCTTGTAACAACAATAGACAGTTATAGTTTACCGTTAACGTGATATTTTACCGTTAACGTGATTTATTTTTTTATTTAATTGTATACCTTAAGGGCCTCTAG
Source organism: Rhipicephalus microplus (assembly GCF_013339725.1). Taxonomy (NCBI): domain Eukaryota; kingdom Metazoa; phylum Arthropoda; class Arachnida; order Ixodida; family Ixodidae; genus Rhipicephalus; species Rhipicephalus microplus. Next base: position 11,987,133 of record NC_051172.1, on the reverse strand, counting down.
GGCATTACATAAGGGGGGTTTCATACAGTAATCAGTGACAACAGCAATTTTTTAACAAGAAAGGAAGACAAGAAAACATGCGCAGGATACACAGTCTGTCTACCAAGATAAGCAAGAAATAATACAGCAAGGTTTTCACAAGCGAGCACATTGAAAAAGCTGCACGACACGTTATGCAGCAATGCCTAAGATTGTCCAACACATTCAAGAAACGCAAATAATGCAGACTGGAAAGATGATTGCTGTGTATGCGTTACAATGCAGGCTGGCAGAGCGTTCCACTCGGTTATCGCTAAGACAAGGGGTGAGTATTAGTGTTTTTTGTGCGAGAAAATATAGGCTCAATTTTATGATCTTGGTAAACGCGTGCGGAAATGCACAAAGCAGGATGAATGAACGTATGGCGGAACGGCGAATCACTGTGGTGTAATTTGTGAAAGAAAGATGAGCGGAAATATTTTCTGTGCATGGCAAGAGGGGGGAGTTTTAAATTTTTCTTAATAAGTGACACACTTTCATAGCGGGAATAACATGACAAAATAAATCGAGCGGCTTTGTTTTGGACAGTTTCGAGCGTATCAGTAAGGGTGGCTGTGTGGGGGTGCCATACTATAGAAGCCTATTCTAGCGTTGGCCGGATAACAGTATTGTATGCGTGAAGTTTGGTGTCTTTGTTTGCAAATTTCAGGTGGCGCTTAAGAAGACCAAGTTTACGTAGTGCTCTCGCGGTAATGTATTCCACGTGGCTAGTCTAGGTTTTATCCAAGTGGAATAAAATAACTAGACATTTAATAGATGGAACTGTTTGAATTACCAAGTTGTTTACGATATACTCATTGGGCGAAGGATGTGCAACAGATGAAAAGAGTTCGTGTTTGGTTTTCTTTAAATTTATTTCCATTTGCCATAAACGGTACCATTCTGATAGTTTTGTCACGTCGGACTGCAAGATGTTTACGTGGTTATGTTCGATGATTTCTTTATAAATTACGCAATCGTCTGCAAAGAGGCGCAATGAAGAGTTAATATTGGATCCAATATCATTAATATAGACTAGAAACAACAGAGGGCCTAGTACGGAACCCTGGGGTACGCCGGATTTGACGGGTCTGGGAGTAGAGATAACGCTGTTAAGTTTAACTGACTGAACCCTGTTAGCAAGGAAACCACTTATCCACTGGGTTGTTTTTTATCGTCTAGCTGTAGATTAGAGATTTCAGTCATCAACCTTTTGTGTCGCACATGGCCAAACGCTTTAGCGAAATCTATAAAAATTGCTTCAGTGTAGCGAGAGTCATTCAGAGAATCATCAAGGTCGGTTACCAATTCGAACAGCTGAGTTTTGCACGAGCGGTTATTGCGGAAGCCATGTTGGTTATCTACTAGCAAGTTATTTTTATTGAGGTGAGATATGATATGCGTAAATAGAATATGCTCGAGTATTTTGCATGGAATAGAAGTAAGAGAAATTGACCGGTAATTATTAGCACATGATTTTAACTCAGATTTGAATATAGGTACCACTAACGCTGACTTCCGATGATCTTAGACGCAACCTGTGTTTAGTGACTGCTGAAATATTAGTTTCAATAGGTACGATGATTTTTTAGAATGTTGCGTAGAATGTTGCGTAGATGAGAATGTTGCGTAGAATAAGCGTACATTGCCATCGTGTGTGAAAACATGTATTTATCATTATGACTGCGTGTTCAAAGCCGGCCATTCATTACAGAAGGCACACACGATACTGTGCGTACTCCCTTAAGACCACTAGTGGGTGCACAGCAATGTTGTGGAATGGGCACCTCCATTTCATTTTTCTTTCCGGTGAATTGGAATTTGCTGCAATTCCATTCTTCTCAGTTCCTCTGAGTGAAAAAAAAAACCTTGCGAATTCCCAATACCACAATTTAAATGGTCTCGAGTAACAACAAACATTAAAAAGTATCCAGTGAGTGTTTCAAGTACACACTATAGGGACTGCATAATGAACGATTATTTTGTTCAACTTTTAAAGGCTGAGCTTAAAGGTGCCTCAATTTTTTCAATCTTGTTTAAAAGCCTGTGACATTCCTCGTTATTATATATAGCGAACCACACGTCTAGTTCCCATGATAAACAAAAGGGGTGGGAGAGGAGGCATTGCTTGTTAGTTTTAAGTTCCCCATCCACATGTATATTAAGACCACTAGTGGGTGCACAGCAATGTTGTGGAATGGGCACCTCCATTTCATTTTTCTTTCCGGTGAATTGGAATTTGCTGCAATTCCATTCTTCTCAGTTCCTCTGAGTGAAAAAAAAAACCTTGCGAATTCCCAATACCACAATTTAAATGGTCTCGAGTAACAACAAACATTAAAAAGTATCCAGTGAGTGTTTCAAGTACACACTATAGGGACTGCATAATGAACGATTATTTTGTTCAACTTTTAAAGGCTGAGCTTAAAGGTGCCTCAATTTTTTCAATCTTGTTTAAAAGCCTGTGACATTCCTCGTTATTATATATAGCGAACCACACGTCTAGTTCCCATGATAAACAAAAGGGGTGGGAGAGGAGGCATTGCTTGTTAGTTTTAAGTTCCCCATCCACATGTATATTAAGACCACTAGTGGGTGCACAGCAATGTTGTGGAATGGGCACCTCCATTTCATTTTTCTTTCCGGTGAATTGGAATTTGCCGCAATTCCATTCTTCTCAGTTCCTCTGGGTGAAAAAAAAAACTTTGCGAATTCCCACTACCGCAATTTGAATGGTCTCGAGTAACAACAAATATTAAAAAGTATCCAGTGAGTGTTTCAAGTACACACTATAGGGACTGGATAATGAACGATTATTTTGTTCAACTTTTAAAGGCTAAGCTTAAGGGTGCCTCAATTTTTTCAATCTTGTTTAAAAGCCTGTGACATTCCCAGTTATTATATATAGCGAACCACACGTCTAGTTCCCATGATAAACAAAAGGGGTGGGGGAGGAGGCATTGCTTGTTAGTTTTAAGTTCCCCATCCACATGTATATTCTTTTCGTGTCGTGACCTCTTTGAGCATATTGTGACCACCTCCATAACAAAACTTTTAAAAGAAAATAGAAACATCACGAGTCTCCTATCTGCTAATATTCAGCATTATTCTCAGCCTTGCCTGAATTCACGTGTACAGACGATTTTCCGCCGCTGATTTGTTCAATCTAGACTAGATGGCACCGCCGCACCGTGACCGTCTCCCTGCAGTGGCTTTTGGCAGCACTGCTCAATGTGTTTCCATCCGCGTTGCGCCGTCTACGCACGAGAGTAAACGCGAGTAAATGGCTGAGCCGGAAAAGTCGACAAGGCGGCACCTGTGGAGTTTTCTTCAGCCTCGAGCTAATCACGTCGTCTTTCTGCTCTGTGTGTACAGCAAACTCACAACCAAGGCATTTACTTGCTTTCTGTTTTCGTCCTGAAGCTTCGAGAGCAATGTACTCGTTGATTTTTGCAGTGCTTTTTTTAGATACATTCTCAAACTCTCGCCGACAAGGCTTCGCAAACATGGCGAAATAATTAGCACTAATCTTAGCAATAAAGACTGAACAAGCTTGATGCTGTGTCGAAAGCGTAAGATGACTCGAAGCGAAGGCTGATTTCGGCATTTATTTACTGCTGTGAAGACAGTGGGCGAGTAGCAAGCGCGAGTTCGGATCGAAGCGGGCGGTCGCGTCTACATGGGTGCTGTCATGTTGGTTCCAACTCCTGCTATACAGCAACTGGCTTGAGCAGCTGGCTGGGAGAAGGCCAGTTATGTTCAGGTGATCAAACATGGCAGCACCTGTGCACCGCTGCGGAAAATTATCTATAGGGAGCTTGCGTGAACGGCGGCGACGCTATGGACTCTGGGTAGGCAGCCATCTTTTCGTCAAAGGCAGCCGGGGAGTGCGGCAGCGCCGTCGTGTTTGCGAGTGTTGGCGTAGCTTGCAGGCGTGATCGAGTGCGATCGCGACGCAAAGTTAATTCCAAGAAGTGTCCTGCTTGATATTAACCTCACCGCAACACCACACCGCAACGCTGTGGAAAGAAGACCTTGAGCGGTACGAAGAAGAGACGAGAATTTGCCCCAAGTGGACCCATTCACGCTTCACGTGGGTGACTGTGCCAGCGACGTGCACTTGTGGCCGCGCGTCGACATCTCCGTTATTCATGAATTTCTCGTTCCGAGGACGAGTTTGATTATCTGGGAGCTGTTTGAAGTCGAGAAAGGCAATCAATAGCCGCAACATTGTGACGAGTGGCTGGTTATGGGGGTGGTGAATGAAGAAATTCGCCGCCGATACCGTGATCGTCGTCACTCAAGTAGGAGGTGTTTAATCACTTGATTTTGCCGTAGATGCTAATGTTTGTTTGTGTTCAGATTAAACTTCAAGTGTGTTAACAAGCCCCCGTCGACGTCTTGTTCATTGGCAAGAGTGGTGGCGAGGTCCTTGCCGCGCACTGCAGAGTCATGGCCGAGAACAGCGAAGGCTGCTCGCATCCCACTGCGCTGTTATTCTACGTGGAGTACGACGCACGTGCACGAGAGGAACGCTCCTCAATTTACCACGTCTTATTTGAGTGACGACGACCACGGTGCCGGTGGCGACTTTCTTCACCCACGGCTCCCGTACACGGCCACTCTACACAAACTTGTGACCTTTGAGGGCCTTTCTGGGCCTCATTTGTTCCCGGGTTTTCAAACTCGTCCTCGGAACGAAAAATTCATGAATATCGGAGCTGTCGACACGCCGCCACAAGTATATACACGTCGCTACACAGTCGGCCGCACGAAGCGTGAATGGGTCACTCGGAGCAAATTCTCGTCTCTTCTTCGTACCGCTCGAGGTCTTTCTGGCACAGCGTTGCGGTGTAGTCTTGCGGTGAGGCTGATATTAAGCACGACACTTCTTGGAGTTTAATTCGCGTCGCGATCACACTCGATCACACCTGCAAGCTACGCCAACACTCACAAACACGACGGCGCTGCTGCACTCCCCGGCTGCCTTTGACGAAGAGATGGCTGCCTACCCAGAGTCCATAGCGTCGCCGCCGTTCATGCAAGCTTCCTATACACACGTCAAATCACACGCATTCTCTATCAGTATAGCTCATACACCACTTAAATATTTATTGATTACAGGCGTGTATTACGTTGGGGAGTGCCATTAATTGAGGTTTGCGAATATAAGTATGTCGGCGTCTCTTTAACAAATAGCATAAGTTGGAACAACCATATCACTAACACATGTTTCGCTGTTCGTCACCTATTTCGCTTTATACGTCACCAACTTAAAAAAAAATTCACCACATGTTGAATGTCCGGCCAACAATTTTATCAATGCCAGTCAGATACTCCTGATCCAGCTGTTCACCACCCTCTCCTAGCCCTTTCCCGCTTTCTCCCATCGCCTAGCCTTCGGGTGTGTTTTGCGGTCATGGAAGAGAGTAGCCCCTCACGCAGTGTCTCATGGCGGAAATCATATGGAGTAATTTTTTGTTCAGTTGTGCGCAGATCCGTAGGGCAGCGTCTTGCATTCCTGGTGTTCACAATATTGGCAGTCACGCTGGCTCTGTGAAATACATGGTCAGTTTTGAGATAGCGTGTTCCCATTGGTGGCGCTATGCGGTCAACCAATGGAGAAGCGTCACTGCAGCGTTTCTGCATGCACTGCTCTGTGACGCGGCGCCGGAATTGTCTCGAGCCCGAAATAAGCTGCATGATGAAGCGAATGTGACAGACGTATAATATTGGTATGGGAAGCAAGTCTGTCACATCTCCGGGGCAAAGCGCTCGGACGCGCGTGTAACGCGAGCAGCACGTCCCCTCATATAGCGCCACATCACGACCACTCCCTGAGTTAGGGCGGACCAACGGCTCCCGTTGAGAAGCACGCGTTTGCACAGGCACCGAAATAAAGGAGGCGCGTGCCCGCTTTACAAATAACTGGTCTGGCCTAACCTTGAATACGCTTCTAATATGGGAACCGTGTACACCAAGCTATCATTAACGCACATGATGAAATCCAGCGAAAGGCCGAACAACTTTTTCTTGATGAGGCCTCCAGTTTTCCACCATTTAAGAAATCTCATCAGGTTTTTTTCATTGCAGCCCCAGTGCTAGGATCAGCGTTTAATGTTTTTCTATAATTAGCTTAGTCGGAAGCTTGGGCTCATCTCCATACATCTCCATACTCATCTCCGTTTGCGTCCCGGCGCACTTGTCGTGCGCACACTATTTCTAAAACTCCTCAATTTGCTAGACCAAATGTATCGCGATTCTTCTTTCCAGAAGCAATTACAGGTTATAATAACCTGTCATCTGACCAACTATTATCTTAAGCACAGCCGAGTGCCTCCTCTTGGGTTACTTTGTAAACATGCTCTTTTCCAGTTGAATTAGAATTGGTTCCATTTCCTTCACTTGATAATATGTTTCGCTGTCAATGCATTCGTGTTGCTTTTTCGCCTCTAATTTACTGCAATTTTTTCAGATTATATTAGTATTAGTGCTTGATATCCATCTTTGTTGCTCAATGTTTACGATGCTTTCCTATTCCCACTCCTGCTTGGGTCATGTGGCGTGCAGTATTTCTGTAAATTAATTGAACAAATTTAAACGTTGCCCAGTTATTTTGTAACAACTGAACGACACAAGTCGGTGAGATGCATTTGACTGACGCGAACACTAAAATCCCAGAGTACCTTGAATGTCATCCGACTCACTACACAGTTCATCCCTGATCTTGACTCCATCTTCTTTCACTTGTGACGCTGTTCTTAGTCGCTGTTATATCACCGCCGCTCACCCCACGTGCACACGGGTATGCCAGGAACTGAGTGCAAGTGTCGCGAGAGACGTACAACTTTGTGTGGCTGGTGTGGGCAACTTTGCACCGCGCCGTGGTAAACGCAATGCCCGTCGAAGATGCCCAGCTAAAAAAGGGGAGCACACAAAGCGCACTGTGGATGTGCCAACACTTATTCACTTTTGCCGTCGCGCTTGAAGGACACCTTTCAGATATATCTGGTAGTTAAGCGGTTGCATTCAGCTGGTTATCTTATCCAGGGCCATAACTAGGGGGGACTTGAAGTGATTCTGACACCCCCCCCCCCCCCGAAGTTTCTTCATGCTTAAACTTTTGAGGTGGCACTAATGTATTTGCATACCTTCACATCAACCACCAGTGGCTGTAGAGTTATCTGTTCCACACATAAACAACCACCCAAAAAAATTTACTGGGTACGGCCCTGATAATAACTCTGTCGTCATATTGTTTTCCGAGAGCCTCCTTCGGAAGCCGGAAGGCTTCAGGAAAAGGAGGCTGCCCGTGCAGATAACACCTTAGTTGCACCTCATGTTCATAAGGTTGCTCACAACCCCAAGAAAGCGACCAGTAGGTACAACTTGCGCCTGTGCTTTTTTTTTTTTCGGTGCATGCAAGCATGCTGGCCTGTGTCCATGCGTTTCTAAACCACCGAGCCCCTCCCCATGAGGATAGAAACATGCCTAGTTGTGAATGGCTAGCTTGGTAATGTGTGAAATCCCATTCATTTGTGGTTGGATTTACATCAACCAAAGTGGTCAGCGTGTGAAAGTCGGAGTAGATGAACAAGAACTTTCTGTTCAAAATAATGTATGAGCACCTTAGATTGTACATTGTAACACCTACAAGTGTGAGGCGAGATTTTATATTGTGCCAGATTCTGCCAAAGCTTGAATGCTTTCGCCCGGAAGATTCTTGGAAGCTTAATGGACCAAAAACAAAGGCTATTTGTGAATAAGTGACGCGTATGTGGTTTTGCGCAAGTCTTAATTTGAGCCCCACCACTGTGGTGTAGTGGTGCTCGACTGCTAACCCTAAGGCCGCGGGATCGAATCCTACTCGCTCCCAATAGGGAACAAAATGAAAACACCTACACTCATTGAAGTCTGAGGCAATATTTAGTTTATTTGCCAAGAAAAACAGGCTTCTAAAAACGACACCACGAAGGGGCGTGGCTGCGTATCTCACGTGGCACGCATGTTGTCCGCTTATGCGCCGTGCACCTCTGCATATAGGAATTGACAAGCGCAAACACGTAAAATTTTTGCAACCACAGGCATCAACGCTTCCTACGATTGATTGATTGATTGATTGATTGATACGCGGGGTTTAACGTCTCAAAACCACCATATGAGTATGAGAGACGCCGTAGTGAAGAGCTCCAGAAATTTGTACCACTTGGGGTTCTTAAACGTGCACCTAAATCTGAGAACACAGGCCTACAGCGTTTTCGCCTCCATCTAAAATGCAGCCACCGCAGCCGAGATTCAATCACGTGACCTGCGGGTCGGCAGCCCAGTACCTTAGCCACTAGACCACCGCGGCGGGGCAACGCTTGCTACGAAGCCCTAATGTGGCGGCTGCATTTTTAATGGAGGAGGACATGTTTGAGGCCCGTATACTTAGACTTCGGTGCACGTTATGGAACTCCGGGTGGTTGAAATTTTTGGAGCTTTTCACTACGGCACCTGTCATTAAACTCCAGATAACATTAAGTTTGAATATGATATTTTAGTTCGTTGCCGGAATGTGCCCATGTTTAATACGTAATTATTATGACAAGCAATAATAATTGCGCATGTGCAGTGCTGCTTAGAATTTCCGCGGTTTTCCTGCACACACAATGACTTGAGAGTGACGCTCTTTTCCGGTACTTAATATTTTTGCGGGTGGTGCGTAGATGTCTGGGTATGTCTAAAATTTATGTACCAAATAACTCAGCAATAGTGTAGCCAGACGGAAAATGTAGGGTGGGGGATCGACCCTCTTTTTGCTAAAATTTTTATTTTGCATGTGCATATGTAAAGGCAAACATACAAACGCACATAGAATATACCTGAAGTACGGTTGACCCCCCCCCCTCCCCCCCCCCCCCCAGCTCATCACCAGAGAAACGTTCTTGTTACGGTAGCGCAGCCGAAAGAGTAACGCTTTTAAGGCGCGTTTACACTGGAGCGACATGCAACCAATGCGAAAACGATGCCGACGATGTCGCCGGACCATCTTGTCACACTAGGCTGACGACGAAGACGCCTCGAATGACGGCATGCCGTTGTAGTTTAACGGGATGGCAGACTGACATCACTAGCAAAACACATCGGTAGACTAGTCGTCAGCAGGTCGTCAGAGGATCCGTGGTCGAGCGAAAATTTGCCCATTTCATTGCTTCTAACGACGAAGGGGGAAATCTTGGGAGACAGAAGAAGGCCCCGCACGATACCACCGAAGCGTCTTAATGGTCGTTTTATGCCCTCCACGGAAGTCGTTTCTTCGCTTCCTCTTTGGCTGTCCCCACCCCCGTGCCTCGACGCCGTGGGAGATGGAGGAGGCTGCACCACATAGCCCGATAGGGACTATGACATAGGACTTACTTCAGGAAAAGAACCTACTAACTATACCAGAATACTACCGCACAATGCTTGTGAAACGCTACAACGCAGGATTAGAATGCGATAACTTTTTAGAAACCAATGCCTTTCTGAATGCCCTCAAAGTTGTTCATAATACCTGTTTTAATCACACGTTCATCCCACATACCAAATACGGCAAAGAAATGTTTCGCTTTTTCTTGCCGTTTCACTTGAATTCAGTATCTGTCATCTGAGTAAAATTACACCTACGTTTATTTGCAATACATTTAGCGTCTCTTATTACATGGCTATCACATGGGTACCACGTATACTTGTATCATTACACTATATTAATAATTTTCGTACTTATAGGAAATTACAATCAATTTATTTTTCCGGTTTCACTTTTTGAGTTGATCATTTTCAATCTTTATGCTATCTTTCACTTGCATTAACTGTCGCCAAACTTTTTTATTGCAATAAGAACGTTGTCTATGCCACGCATTTGTAAGGGGTAGTGGTCCCAGTCAAGCCCGGGCCATTAGAGGCTTTTTGACCACGGCCCTCAGCATCTAGAATGTTGAAATAAATAAAGTTCCAAAATTTCAGAGGAAGATGGCTGAAAATGAGGAGCATGTGTTGCCCTGTTCCAATTTCTTCGTGCAAGTTCAGTCGCTGTTGCCTCCAGTGTGACTAAACATTTGGGAGACGAAAGGCTGTAAGTACGACAAGGCACCAACATAGTCTTCCACGGACCATCGGCCGACTGTTGGCGTCGTCGCTGTGTAAATAGGACGGCGACACGACAAGAGACGCTCCCCAAGACAGTCGGCAGCCCTAAATCATTGTCACGTAACCCTAGTGTGAATGCAGCTTAAATACACATTAAACCGAAAGGCGTTAATAGGTACATTTAGCTTGAGCATATACTTTTTAACGTTACCGTGCTACCCGAATATGAGATTGCATTTACCCTGTCAACGCCTCTTCTATTTTGATTTGATTGATATGTAGGGTTTAACGTCAAAAAAGCACGATATGATTATGAGAGACGCCATAGTGGAGGGCTCCGGAAATTTAGATCACCTGTGGTTCTTTAACGTGCACCTAAATCTGAGTACACGGGCCTACAGCATTTCCGCCTCCATTGGAAATGCAGCCGCTGTAGCCGGCATTCGATCCCGCGACCTGCGGGTCAGCTGCCGAGTACCTTAGCCACTAGAACACCGCGGCGGGGCTCTTCTATTTCATCAATGCCAGCCAGATGCACCCGATTCATGCAGCAGTTCACCAACCTCTTCTCTAGCCATGCTGCTCTCGCCCATCGCCTAGCCTTCGTGTGTGCTTAGCGGTCATGGGGGATAGAACCCCTCATCCAATCCCTCACGGCGGAAATCTTATGAACTAATTTTTTGTTCAGTTGTGGCGCTTTAATATATGGCGCTTTAAGATAGCGTGTCGCCGTTCGTGGCGTTATGTGGGCAACCAGTATGTAAGCGTCCCTGCAACGCTTTTGCATGCACTGCTCTGTGACGCGGTGGCAGCACTGCTTCGAGCCACAAAGAAGCAGCATGAAGGAACAAATCTGACAGATGTCGGACATTGTGAGAGGGAAACACGTCTATCGCATCTACGGGGGAAAGCGTTAGAAGCATAGAGTTTCCTAATATACACTAGAGAGAACTCTGGCGCTAGTGTTTATGGGAGCTGCAACGCACGGCGCTTCAGCGAGCATGGGAATGATGGGTAGTACACACATTTGTCTAATATTTGTACTTCAGGCCTGCTTTCGGCTCCGTGCGCGTTTGTGTGGCTTGGAGCTGTTTTCTCACGAAACAAATATTAGCAAATGTTCAGCGGTTACACTTCACCCTCTTATTCTTTTAGACTTACATTTCCAAATCGAGTCACGCAGTTCAAAAAGGTTGAATTGTTCTTTCAAAACAAAACCGAAACAATGCAATAAACGAAGCTGCAAGTACGATTCGCCGTCTGCAAGTACGAAGACTATATACAGGCAAATGTGTGTACTACCCATGTTTCCCATGGTCGCTGAACGATCGCAGCGCCAGAGTCCCCTCCAGTTAATTTTAGGAAACTCTGCGGTTGGAAGCACGTGCGACGGAAGCAGCACTACCCATAACGTAGCGTCACATCACGACAACTCTCTGAACTAAGGCGCGGACCGATGGCTCCCGTTGAGAAGCGCGCGTTTGCACTGGCGTTGAAAGAAATGAAGGAGGTGTTGACCATGTTACCACAACACAGGACGCCGATAAGCGCACACTCGCAATAGAATTTTATTTTTTAGAGAACTATATTTCTTAGCCCTGAAGAATTCGTACACAACCAAATAAAGTAAAATAACACGATTTGTACGGACACCACTTCATTACGTCCTACCAACCATACAGCTGTACTTATTCTGATAATTTGCCAAGGAATGAACGCTGGTGCACCTATTACCAAATTTATCTATATGCATAGACTGAGCCAGTTCCCGAGCTACCTACCTTGACTTTTTCGCAAGATACACGCGTTTTCCAGCAATGGTTCACACGTGTATTCATTGCAGTGATATGGCAAATAAGAGCCTGTCCGAATTCCGATGGACAAAGCGTGTTCTACTAAACAGTCATCAATATAACGGCTCCTTTTGCCGATGCCGTCGCTCAGCGGAAATTCGTACGCAGCAGTACTTGAACATTTGACGAAACGTACTTTTTTTCGTGAGTTCTTTGTCACATTCAAGAATTCTACTATATATAGACGACGCGCGAGCACAGATGCGAGAGCGCTTTCAAAGAGCAATCGGTAGAGTCTTCGCAGAATGAGTATAATCCCTGTGTGTAGGGTATATGACGACTGCACACATTGCTTTTTGCTTCCTTAGGAAGCATCATTCTTGTGGCGCTTTCTTTAGTAAAGCTTCACGAACACATTTCAGAAAACAGGAAGGAGAAGCCGCCGAGACGAGCTTAGAAACTTGCAGTTAGAAGCTTTTTTGAGTGGCCTGTCAAGAAAGCTTCCAACGCAAATAAATGTTTGAGGCTTGTATTCCGGCTTTTTTTTTTCTTTGGCGAAGTGCTTTTGTCGTTGAAAATTCACTGTAAACGTCTATCTATAACAGCTCATACCAATGAACTTTTCCAGAGACTGTTAATCATAGCAACAAAAGGGATCGACTGCATATGAATGCTTGGGTCAGAATTCTCTCGCAAATCAACTTGTGGCAACGAACAATGTAAGATATACAGTGCACCAAGAAAATACTGATTTAAATGATGAAATAATGTGCCCCAGCTATGTTTCCGTAGCCTCGAATGACGGCTCTTATTTTCTGAAAGCCCTTCATTTGTACATTTTGTTTGTTGCCAGTAAAAAAAATTGAAGGGGGGGCATATATACGGTGAATTATCTACCCTTTACAATCAGTCTGCTGAGAATAAGTAAACAGTGGTTCAAATGTGATTAAAAGTCCGAGTACAACATGACGTGGCACTCACCGGCTGACGGCTTCGTCCTGCAGGGCAGCCAAGAGTATAACGACGCTTGCGAAGAAGAATACGCTGTCACGATACATTGGCCAACGGTGCAGCAGAACCACCTGGGAACAGTCATGTCGTTAATAATAACAATTCTTAACGTTCTAAAATCACGACATGATTTTAAGAGATGCCACGGTGAAGGGCTCCGGAAATATTCACCACCTGGAGTTCTTTGACGTGACCTAAGTCTAAGTACACAGGCCTGCAGTATTTTCGTCCCCATCAATCCCGCCCCCTTCGCGTCAGTGGTGGAGCACCATAACCAGGAGAACACCTTGGCGGGTAACAACCACATTGCTCATGCATATACTCTGAGTTTTTCGTATCATCTATTATCTGGCCTGTGTAATCAGCTGGTACTTGTAAATACCTCAGTGCCACGTCATCAGCGGCCTAACGTGGTACACGCTTGTTAATAACATAAACAAAACATTTCATAGAGCCTTGAAAATAAAACAAAGGGTAGGTGCGCTTAATTTTTGCGACTGATTGATTGATATGTATGGTTTAACGTCCCAAAACCACCATATGATTATGAGAGACGCCGTAGCGGAGGGCTCCGGAAATTTCGACCACCTGGGGTTCTTTAACGTGCACCCAAATCTGAGCACACGGGCCTACAACATTTCCACCTCCATAGCAAATGCAGCCGCCGCAGCCTGGAATCGAACCCGCAACCTGCGGGTCAGCAGCCGAGTACCGTAGCCACTAGACCACGGCGGCTGGGTTCACTTTTGACACTGTACACCTTCTGCACATGTAACTGAAGTTATTGGACAAGGACTCGGACACATCTTTCTCGTATGCTTCGTAACGAAACCAGCACGCTCTTATCTAAAGGTATGGCTCTCAACGCTCTATAAAACGTCCCAGGACATTTATGTATGTAAACAATAAAGGAATATAGAGATGCTCCTGTTTACAGAATACGCACATTGAGTGCCCATTGCGCGCAGTCACCGGGATCTGTAAACCAGCTTCTAGCGTGGAAGGTAAGCAACATAACTATATGACAAAACATCATAACAACCTGTTTGCATATGGAACGAACCTAACTGAATCTTGAATCCAGAGCTTGCACGGCAACAGCTTCTTATGAGTAGTTGTTATCTATTCAACTGTGTGCACAACCAAACAACGTTGGTTGGATGCAATCAAAGCTTTTTGAAAATATTTCCTTTACAATTTTAGGCGAATGGACACCTAGGTCGACTTCTCAGGCCGGTTCTTATCAATGTTTGAACGTTTCAACAACATTGTTTATCAAGCGGCATCGCACTGCATGTCTCCTCAGCGAGCGATTAACTGCCACATCATGCAGTATTGGTTCGACAAACGTAAGCATCTGCCTTCTTTTTTGACATGATTCCTACCGCTCACTTTGAAGTTCAGGAAAACTACCACTGTCTATAGCGCGAAAACATTAAAAAAGAGAAGCTCAACAGAGTACTGATACAAAAACTTTACATATTGTGTTTTCTGTTGCCGTACGTACCACGCGAACTACTTATCGCGGCCGGAAACCTCGTTTGCTCGAGCATGGGACCGGGAGGGGGGGGGGGGGGGGACGGTTTTCTTGCACCCCGTCACAGGTTTGCTTCCAATAGCACAAAGAGATGTCTTCCAGTAAAGAGAACTGGTCTCGTGAGCACACTAAACAGCGGGTGCATGGGCACCGCGTGAAGAACCCTTTTAAACTAAGGCTCCCAGCTATGTGTACCCCTCTGGAATGCTTCAAATACTCAAAAATGCACTGCCGTGACAGCGGCTTCGTGTTTTGTCCTCCCTTCATCATCATCAGCCCACTTGCTCCATCTGCAGGGCTTCTCCCACGTTCCTCTAGCCGACCCGGTCCTGTGCTTGCTGCAGCCACGTTACAAAGCCCTTAATCTTGTCTGCCCACGTAACTACCTGTCTCCCCCTCGCGTGTATACTTTCTCTTGGAACCCATGTCCCACTTGAAGACGAGTGGTTATCTGAATACGCGCTGCATGCCCTGCATGTGTCCATTTTCGGGTCAGAGCAGCTTATATTGACGAGGTTTCTCCATCCATTTGGCGTCCGTGCGCACGGCACAGCACAGTGAACAATGTTAACAGAAGATAAACAAGAACGAAGTTAATCAGAACAAAATAAGAGGCTACAACACCGTAAAAAACAATATTTAAGCACCCATCAGTCATAGCATATGACAAAAATTTAACATTAGGCTAATATAAATCCTCATTGCGACAGAACGATAAGAACCTCCTACGAGCACAAACTCTATATACTAATAGGCGACATCAACGCACCCCTAGTGGGCATAAAAAACCTCGCTTTGTCATCGACTCTTGCTGTCCACTGTCAAAATATACAAACAATAAAGTCAAAACATATGCGCGCGTGTGAATAAAAAAAGTGGATTTAGAATAGAGGAACATTCATCGCAAATGTGACCAAACAATAGGAATCACCTACAAACAGACACGTTTTATACTAGTCGTCATCTTGACCATAAACATTATGGACCTTAGGACCTAGCTTTATCGTTGACTCTTTGTCACTTTATGTCACTGATTTGAAATTATATGGAGCAACTCTCGGGTAACGAACGATTACTTACCCGTGCGATACCCAGAGATTCGATCCCTCGTCATAATTCATTTCCTGGAGATGCTTGAATTTTTTCTCGCCCCATTCGACTAAGATGTCCTTAACAACCGTTTGTTTCCTGACGCACTCTTCTCGCTTCCTGAC
Source organism: Rhipicephalus microplus (assembly GCF_013339725.1). Lineage (NCBI taxonomy): Eukaryota > Metazoa > Arthropoda > Arachnida > Ixodida > Ixodidae > Rhipicephalus > Rhipicephalus microplus. Next base: position 11,971,450 of record NC_051172.1, on the reverse strand, counting down.
TCTTAGTTACACCTATAATTTTCTTTTACATTGCCCTCTGCGTTGTCCTAAATCTAAGTTGAACTCTCTTTGTGAGCTTTCGAATTTCTGCTTCGTAGGTAAGTACCGATAAGATGTTGCTGTTACACTCCGGTCACACGGGCAAATTGAGGGTCATTTTGAGCGAGTGCGCTAACTCCTCCAGAGTGTCACTTTGGCAGCATTCTTCTGCACGAAGAAGGAAAGTGTACTTTATAAATGATGTTACTGACGATGGCAACGAGGTAGCGCAGCAGATACTACTTATTTCAGGCAATGTTTTTTTTTCAGTAGTAATGTTAAACGAAACTTCACGTGGAAACACGGTGACAGCAGCAATTGCATGGCCTGTTTTGTGCATTCCTCTGGCGGTCGTGGCTGTGCACTGCCTGAGATTGAGAATAGCCGAGTAGTTTTCCACGTGTCTTACAGTTTAAATATTAGGAATGTTCTTGGTAACGAACTCAATACTTTAATGAATGCTATAAACTCGACCTACGATTATATTTTTTTATATTTACGAGTCACTTGCTACCGAGGCTAGCACTCCGTCACAGCGAAGTGAGATTGGCAAACGCACTCACCGAAAAGTGCACTTTGTAGCAAGTGTTCCTGTGTGACAGTGTGCGAATGGCACTAAGGGCGGAGTGCACTTCATCAAAATGCACTGAAGTTGCGCTGTGTTAAAGGGCAAGTTCAGGCGATCGGTTTTTTTTGATAAACACAGTATTATTGATATTATACACTTTTCTCTTGAGCGATAAAGGTAAAACTACCCATTATAGGAGGACATCCACCGAATGCGCACCACGCCTTCTTAATCTTTTAGTTCAGTGTCACGGTCTGGCTCCATGGTTACTACCTGTACTATAAAAAGATATATTCTCTTACTAGATATGTTATGTTAGAACTAGATATTCCGCATACAGGATGTTCGAACGATTGTCAGTAGCGTATCTTGAGAAAGGAAAGTTCAAGTGACCGGCGAATAGTGCGGCTCATCGTCGCAAATTCTTGAGACTGTAGCAGGAACAAAGAGATGAAGGCCATCCGTTGTCGTCATCTTCACCGGGCACTTCTAGTCATGGACCCGTAAAAAACACTAAATGTTGGAGAGAATGCCTGCAAGCAACTTCAGATTTTCTAACGGGTTTGTGCCATTAGATCAGTTAACAGCAGTTTCTTGTCCTCGTTCTTTTGTGTCTCCAAGCATGTATTATACCATGCACCAACAAGCAGAAGAACACGTTTTAGACGGCAGATTTTCGACAGCCCTAACCATTTAACTATAATGAATAATTAGCCAATTTATAGAAATGACTTATAGGACACGAAAAAAAATACTACAGGTCAGCAGCCGAGTGCCTTAGCCAATAGACCACCGTGGCGGGTGAGTTATCGTTTTGATATCTTGTATCGCACCTCGATACAATTTCAATGTATCATTGCCTATTCCTGATCCACAATGCAGGCAACAATAGAACACACATTGAAAATAGAAACAATTCCGATTTAATGCACTTCCTCATGAAACATTTTCAGAAGGTAAAATATGGGGGTAATGGACAAGATAATTTATCACGTGAGTGTAGATTAGTGAAAGGTACCTATAGCGCCCGTATATGTAATTTTGCCAACTTATTTAACATTTAAGGCGTTGTTTGCACAAAATAATGTGCCCGCACAGTGACCACCTTCCACTGCTACGCGTAACGAGTGGCGTATGTGTGTATGTTTTTACGATGAGATAGCTCAGAAAAATTTTTAAAATCCTGATTGGAACATCACACTTGACTTATAACTACAAAGAGTAAAAAATTGTTTATATTTACTGTCGAAAATAAACCTGAAGTATGACCCATCGATAATTACTCGAACAAATTTCTTCAGTACAGAAAACAAAGCAAAGAATAGCTCCTCAGAAGCAAATAGGAATTTTTGAGAACTTGTTAGTGCATAAACATTTTCGATAGCATCTATAAAAGATATATATATATATATATATATATATATATATATATATATATATATATATATATATATATATATATATATATATATATATATATATATATATATTCGATAACTGAATGTTAAATCAGATCTTGCTTGTCCAGAATTAACTCGGCAAGAAAGTAGAAAAAACTTCCTCGGTCGCACCAGCCGCACCCTCACTTCGACAGGCATTGTTGCATGCTTGCACATTCATTGCACACTGTCATTTATTACCCGCATCACACTTTAGCAAATTTTGTGCAAAAGCAGCTGACGTATACTGTCAAAACTTACCTTTCCAGCAAAAAGTGCACTCACACTGACGACGCCTGCGGCGTTCAGCACAGCAGAACCCAGTGCAGTGCTTACGCCCATTTCTCCCTGTAAGCATTATATAATCATTGAAGTACAACATGCTTTTTGGATGCGACTTCAACATAAACTTCCTAAATGCAAATATGCATTCTCTTGAAATGCTAAATAGGATCCGAGCTAGTGTTTTCCAAACCGTCGCCATCCCACCAACGGGCATAACAGAACATAGTCAATCTGGGCTTGATAACTTCATAGTAAATTTACACATTTGTGTTCACAGTGTGAGCACAATAACAGCAGATGTAAGTGATAACAATCCGATTGTTCTTACATATTCAAGCCCAAAAGTGCGAGATGGTGTTCCTGAACCGTTCGTAAGATACATGTTTGACATCTCAAAAAAAGAAAAAAACACTCATTTAGGAAGCGCATCACCAAAACATATTGGTCTGTAGTATACACGAAAACTAATCCTTGAATTATTATCCATATTTTTGTAAACAATCAACATTTCGTTTCTATATAAATGCCTCAAGAACAAAAAAAACATAGGAAAACCATGGGTTAGACTTGAGTACATTAAAATGATCGACAAGAGAAATGAACTTGCTAAACAGTTCTTTTGATCAAGAGAGCCTTGCTTGTTGGCAGCTTTTAAAAGTACCAAAACCATTAAATTTATAGCCAAAAAAATCAAAGGCATTGTATTGCAGTAACCATATTCGTGATTTATCGCATAAACATACCGACAAAGCGCGGAAAGTTATCAATGAAGTCCTGAAATGCGGAAACTTATATAATATTAGAACTAACCATTTATAACAAACGGCTGTCTGGGTCAGCATTGACCGAACATTTCAACTTCCACTTTGTTATTATGGTGAAGCTATTACATGGTTTTTCTGACGTGGGCTTGACAAATTTTTACAAAGAAAGTATTTTTAAGCCCAGAACCCAGCTCAAAATTTGCGTATTATTGATGCACCTAAAGGACAGACGGGCTGTAGACATTGATGATGTACAGATTATACCGGTGAAGTATGTGATTGATATAATTTCCCTTCCTCTCATGTAAGTATTTATTCTGGCATTAGATTCTGGTTGTTTCTCAAGTGCGATAAAATGTGCTAAGGTCAGTGGTATGTATAAGGATAGTGAAATAAACCTTGTCCCCAAGTTTGCATGCGAGTACGCTTCTCCTTTTTTTTCTTTTTAGGGGCGAAGCTCCGAAAAGTCTAACCTTGTGACTAGTCACGCGTAACCGAGAGAAGAAGATACGAGAAAGCAAAGAAAGCAAAAGAAATTGATAAACATTTTTCGTCTCATTTCCTAGATGGCGTTGCTCTGCCACTACTCTCTGAATGGCTGCTGTGCGCGCTTTGCCAAACAGTGCCTCTCTCAGTCGACTTTCCTGGATTGTCGCCAAACGTGGCGGATCATTGGTGGGCCATGGACGGAGCAGAGCGACGGGCGCGTCGAAGACGTTTGTGGTCGGCTTCCTTGGCTCGTGTCTCGTCGGTGTTACCCGCGCACCGTCTGCATTCTCGAACGTGATCGGACGCATAGATGCATGCACAAACAGATGGATGGATGGACGCTTTACCCCACTCTTCATCAATAACTCCATGGATATGCCGTAATTTTTTTTTCTTTTTAACGTAGTGGCGTTTGATTGGATTGAGGCGGAAATAATGTGAAGATGATTAAAGTTTTCTCTGCCGATGAGGCACCAAGTGCAGCCGGCGGGCTCGAGCCTACGATCGGCACAAGAGTGGTTTTGAGTTTACTTTTTAAAAATAATTTTGTCGACCAGATGGTACGGTTTTTGCGAAATCTCGGTTGTCATTCGCGAAGCTAAGGAGCGAACTTGACATTTGTAAAAACAATAGACAACCGCAACAACGTGGTTGAATTTTGTTTTGCTTTTAGCAAGACTTGTCACGCATGGTTTTTAACCACACAAAAAAAATGTCATCCTGACACAGTTATTCCAAACACGAATTGACAGAACTCCTCTAGTGCATTTTTTTTCTTTTTCGCTACTCGAATTTCATATCGCACAGTGGGCACGATACAGCCCACCATCTTACGTAAGTTGTAAACTCAGGACAAGGATTCCGCCACGTCATTTCCATGTAAAATTCAGTGAATGTCCGGGTTGCACAAGCACGGGGCGGCCAACAAATTAAATGTATCACGCCGGTTACCCCGCTGCAATGTTAGGGGTTTTTGTCCGTGTTAATACAGCCACATCAACTACATTGATCACCATGCTGAGCTGGGTTACGGGGCTAATTGTTTTGACCAAACCCATCATACTTACATATAGTATTACGAAGCGAAAATGACACGTGTGGCTACACGAGTGGTGCTTAGATGTTTTGTAATGGCCATGGCTGTACATCACCGCTCATGTTTGGTCGCCGATCTAACCACGTCCAATTGTTATTTGGCCGAGTGGAACACTGCGCATTCCGGGTATTTTGCAGCGATTGACGATTAAGAACTTGTCACATAACGCAAACGATGTGTACCGTGAAGCAACCGCAAAGGCTGAGCATTTGGTGATGTGTGCTGCATATATTAGTACAGAGTTTCTTTTTGTTTCTGTGTTTTTTAAAACAACTACAGAGACACGTTGGCTTCCCGTTTACCTTTAACTAGCTGACATCGCTACAAAAAAGAAAGAAGTCCGCAGTTCGGCATAAACTTGCTAAATTGTTCGACAACGCCACTGATCCAAACACCAGACAGTACACTCCGCGCCGTCGGCACGCTCCAGAAAGGAGAAAAGTGCTGGTTGCCAGTGCGGTCCTTCTCGCCGATGGAATGCTCTATATAGGGGATGTATTAACCAATAGCGTCAGAGAGCTCGTGTCGCAGAAATTCCGCCGTCAGCGTCGGCACCATTGGTCGGGAGCGAAAAATCGAGAACGAAGCAAATACAATAAAGAATGAAATTTTCGGTCCCATCGAGGATCGACCCCGGGCCGTTCGCGTGACAAGCAGGTGTCCTACCACAAAGCGAAGATGTTACTTGCAGCTGCTTCGGAAAAAAAAACACTACATAAATGTCATCTAGAGGAAGGAGTCTCCTTAACGCATTTTGTTCGACTGGTGTCACGACGAAAGCGAGCCCATTCGGCCAATTGTAAGCGAATGTGGGAGACCATCAAAATACGTGAAAAAGGCTGGGATAGTGCAGCCATCGCCGCTAAAAGCACACAAGAACTTTCAAACAGCTCTAAAAGTGGACAACTATGTCCATCTAGGGGAA
>NC_051172.1:11933345-11960845 GCF_013339725.1 Rhipicephalus microplus | reverse complement strand
CGAGACCCTGTTTTCTTCCACGTTGCACCAATTCATGCCGCGTCGCAACTCGACCGAAGGGTAATATTTATGTGTACCTAGAGTTCAGCATACGGATCTCAAACATATTTTTCTCCGTCGAAAATGCTGCTGTCGTGGATTCCGTCCTGCAACCTTCGGATCACCTAGGCAGGGACCAGAGCCGTCTTACTGTCGAGCATTCTGTGTTGCCGTGTGAGTTCGTAACGTGGTACAGTGCAGGTCACTGGTCAACACGTTGGTCTATAACACTGAACAGGCGCGCTGCACTGATGACGTTTGATGCCTGCCACTGCTTTGAAAGAGCCCAAATTCTCGCATGCAAAGCCGATAAAGTTAAATGCTTAAGTGTGGGCTATCGACAACTAGATATCGGTATACATGGCACCCGATAGTGCTGGGGCATGCCTTTCCGGCGTTCTAGACACGTTTCCTGACCTCTGTAGGTTGTCCACTGCTCACTAGTTACTTCTTCAGAAAAATGAGAAGCGGCTATCTGTGTAACGCCACGAGGCTCAACCGAATGGCTATCGGGAAGGCTTGAGGCTGCACCTGTAGACTTCAGTAGATTCCTTCGATGTAAATCATGTGGCGCTAACGGCCGTATCAGCAAATACTGGCAAACATACCTGTTTCTAGGTTTCCTAGGTATGCTTGCCGCCACACAAGTAGCCTACATGACCAGTCGTTCGTGTAGACTTTTTACACACAACACCCTTGGAGCATTGTCAAGCTGAAGCCACTTATTACCCCGTCCCAAGCCCTTACTTGTAACTGAATGCAATAAATTAAAATTCCAACTGAAATTTGGTTCTCCTCTCGTCAACACTTATTACCTACGCAACGACACATGACACGTCCATGAGCGCCACAGCAGTTATTTTGACTACGCGGGCTTCCTTTGCGGGGCTCTTTAATCCGTCATGGCACGCAGTGTGGAAGCGTGTTGATGGCAACAACAACGACTGGTGAAAACCAAAGCCTGCCCCATCCTCGGTTAGTTGAGGTAGTATTCTTAGACAATCACTTCGGAAGATATCGCCATAATATCGCTTTCAATGCGCACAGATTGACTGCGCTGAAGAGAGCCGGGCAGGTAGTGACACCGATACGTGGATACGCGAGCCTATTTTAGTTGATTCAATGCCAGTGCAGATTTGCGCTCTTCATGGGGAACCATCCGTCCGCCATAGTTAAGAGGGTGGTCCTACTACAAAGGTGCATGAGGGGTGGCGCTGCTTGCGTCACACGTGATTCCAAACGCGTTTCCATGGAGACGCGATAGACGTGTTTCTCTCCAATATCATACGTGCGTCAGATTTGTTCCTTCATGATCCTTCTTTGTAGCTGGAAGCAATGCCGCCACGGCTTCACAGCACTAGTTATGCAGCGGCGTCACCGTGACGTGTCCCCACTGGTTCAGGGTTCCTCGATACGCGCGCCCCCACCTGCCGCCTTGGAGGGTGGCGGCAAACGTGTCGTCTGCTACGGTGTCCGTCATCATGATTCCCTCTCCGCATGCCGCCTATAGCCGTGACGGCCAGCCAAAGAGTATCACGTGGCTGCAAAAACTTACGAACAGCAAAAAAACCTGGACAACTATGTTAGCGGATATATAACAAGCAACAGGCAAACTCAAGACAATGTCAAAAAGAAACATTGAAACAAAACAAGCAGCTGGTGGTTTGCCGGTCGAAGCGCTTTTGGCCTCGGCAACCCGGTCGACAGATCGCCGGCCACCGAACTGCTGCAGGCGAAGCCTAAGGGTGAATAAGAAAGATTTGAAAGAGTGTCGGTTTCTTTTACAAACAGGAACAATGAGAAAATATTCTTTGACAATAAACTGATCGGATGCGTGCTTTCGATATGGTGTTACAAAAACAAACACTTGAAGGCGCCGGTAGCAACAAGCGCACACTGCGTAGGCGCACATCTTCGTGTAATCGCAGCTTATGTACAACAAGCGATTAAGAACAAAGCTTTCTGTGCTGCCCAAAATGAACAAGTTAAATACGCATGCACGCAGCATGCAAATGAACGTGTATTGCACCCGGCCGCACTGGTGATCGCAATCAGGCCCCATCGGGATCAAATTTCTAAACAGTGATTGGCGTCCTTCTGTAGCTGGCGTAAGAGATTCAGTCGCATCAGGCTCGATCACGATCAAAAGTGCCCTAGTGGCAGCGCTTTCAGTTATAACTCTCGAAATGCTGAAATGGCATAACGTACGCTGCACAAACACGAATGGTCTGTGGGTTGCCACTTCTCGCGCTTGATTTTTACCACACAGGAGTCGCCTTTTCGAATCTTTCGGAAATCTGAACATCCTATAGCCATTTCGCGAGTGGTTTGTGCACTGTGGCACGCAACACCCGGGCATTTTGCCCGAGAAAACGCCGCGCACGTGTCTCACTTGGAGTTACTGTATATGCCAGCTGGGGCATATACATCAGCTCTAGTCTCACTCAACCAGCCGCGACGAGACGAGGGGAGCCGAATGGCGGCCGCTGATAGGAAGGTGGCACTCACCCCTTCAAAAAGTGAGTCTACCCTGCAAAGGGGCGTGTGCATCGAGGAACGCTACAGTGGTTGCCCGCATCGCGTCCCGATAGGCGACACGCTATCTCAAAACACCGCATCTCTTACAGAGCCAGCGTAACCGCCAACATGGTGATCCCGAAGAATGCAAGACGCTGCCCCGTGGATCCGTACGCAACAAAACAAAAGATACTTCATGTTGTTCCCGTCGTGAAGCACTGCATGAGGGGCTCTCTTTCCCATGACCGCAAAACACACGTGAATGCTAGACGAAAGGCAAGAGCAGGAAAGGGCTGGAAGAAACGGAGGTGAACGGCTGGATCGGGTGCATCTGACTGGCATTGACAAACTAGAGGAGACACCGACTCAATCATATTGTTCATTCCTTACTTTTTGTTCCGTTTTTTTTTTGATGTAGTTAGTTGTATTTATTCTTCTGCCTCATTCAGTTTTTTTGCTATGTTTGGCTTTGTATTATGCTTTTTATTTCTTGTTTTTATGTTGTACACTGCCCGTTCCCCTCTGAAATGTACTGTGTACCCTGAGGGTAAAATAAATAAAAAAAAGGGATCGCCCCAGAAACGGACCACTGGCACTTGCTGCTGAGGCATGCGCCTTACGGGTGACCAGAGTAGTTGCTGTTAGGAAATGTGCATAATCCATATCATTGACGGCTGACCATATCTACGCCGGTGGTAACATGACACCGTCCTGCATGATGCCACGGGAATGCACACTTCCTATTATCTTCACTCAAAACAAGATTTACGTGCTGATGGGCAAAGTCAATGAAAGGTCTTAACGCATGCACAGTAACAAAAGTCTCAATTAAAACCGAAATCTACACGCAGCACCTGCCTTGGCCACCATGATGGCGATGATCGAGGCAGCGATGGCTGGGACCGAGCTGGCCGCTGCCATGAACGTCGCACCAGCCACATCTGGGTCCACATGCAACACTGAAATGAAGTGATCATCATGCAAAGCCACGAATTATTACTTCTGCGAAAAACTATCTAGCTCATGCAAAGCACGTCTCACCTGCAGTCTTCTCAATCAGTAAACTAGAATTGAAGTGTCATAAATTGGTCTCCCATTGCCCACTGCTCACATTTAGACATGCATGCATGCTATACTCTCGTGCAAATGCCAGTTTATTTTTCTTCCTTTTTTTTTCGGGCGTCCAACGCATGCGCACGTTACATAAAATGCGCCAGTTTCTATTACTTGTGAACTAGGAAATGAAACAATAGAGAGGCGAGCTTTGGCGTTTCTCACCATGCTTGAACAAATGGCCTACAAAAAGTTTCCCGAAAGCTAATTACCAAGCACCATGTGTACTACGAGATCTCGCTCGATCACGCGATGAACGCCCAAGTTAGCATGCCGTTGCCTCAATGCGTTTCTTCAACGGACGCGATATCCGACGAGAAGATACCACCCACCAAGCCTCCGCCCCAGTAGCGGCATCGTGTAAGAGGACAGACAGGCAGGCCCTGTAAACAGAGGATTTTAAGTAACAGGTGCATTCGTTGCAGTTGCCGGGTGTCCTAAGATCTGGTTGTACGAAGCGACGTTGATGTGAATGTTTGAGTTTGTGTTCTCACACGAGTTTTTGCCAATGAATAAGATTTTTGGAATGGTAAATAACTCTTGTTTATTTACCTTTTAATTTCTTATTTTGTGAATAATTCATCGGTGAATTGGCTGGTAGACTTGCGTTCTTAACAATTTTCTTCGCTCATTCCTGCCACTCGCTCAGTGATATCACAAGTTGCATCCCGCTCGGTGGGCGTGGGAGAACGATGTGCAACCATTTTGAACAATACGCTCATCTAGTCATTTCCTCTTCGAGGCCCAGCAATGAACTACCACATGTGACCCCTTATAATTTTTCTCTATTGAGCCCTATTATTTTTGAGTCTGCTGGCTTAAAAAAATTAAGAACTTAATGGGGCCCTAAAACATTTTTTCAAGTAACCATGGAATGGACTCTCTCGAAGAGCTGATTGCCTCACCAGTCAAACAGCGCAAAAAGTTTTGAAATCCGTCCAGTGGAAGTGGAGTTACAAAGGCTTGTCGCATTCTGCAATTGCATTCTCGCTTATCTCGTCCCGACGAAATCGCTGCAAGATAAGCATAGAGGTATGGCAGGTGCAAAGAAAAATGTCACGCACACCTTGTGATCTTGAGCACTTTTCTTCTTTCTTTTCTTCGATTGCGCGGCTTCAGTGTTATCGTGCGTGTATGCGTCGACAAGTCGCAACCTCCCGCGGCAATCTCTGTAACGACTGAGCGCGCCATGTTCAAATCCGCCAATGGCTCATAGAAGGAGCTACTACGAGTAATTTTCGGGCTTATTACGTGTGTGTCGAGAAAAGAGAAAGCAGTTTTTAGCTCTCTTTGATAATTTATTGGGAATTCCAGGCCGCGTGCTGCGCTATATTTGGCTCGCATGTTGTCAGGAGCCTTTACACTACCGATAGGCAGTGTAAAGAGAATGCTCAAAAGGTGTTGCTTTTGAGAATGCTCAAAAGGTGTTGCAGGACCCCTTTAAAGCTTAGCTCGTCTTGTAGCACCGATGGTATCACCTCAAAAGTTTTGAAAAATACCATTGAGTATTGCTGCGTCGTCTTAATATACATCTTTTCAAAATCATTGCAGTCTGCCTCATTACCCCAGGACGGGAAGATAGGAAAGGCTGTGCCAATCTTTAAACCCGGTGAAACTCATAGTCCTCTTGACCATCTAACAATATCTTTAACTTCAATATCATGCAAAATGATGGAGCATGTCATTTTCACTCATGTAGTTAAGTTTTTTGAAAACAATAATTTCTTCTCAATGTTTCAACGTGGGTTTCGCAAATCTTTCTCTTGCGAAACACAGCTGCTTTCATTTACTCATGACCTGCACACTTACCTTGACTTTGGCTTTCCCATTGACTGCGTATTTCTTGACTTCTGTAAAGCCTTTGACAAAGTGAACCATCAGCTCTCTTGTGTAAACTAAGCGTACTAAATATATACCCTGCAATCGTTAACTAGATTCGAGCGTTTCTTGTGTCTCAGCTTCATTTTGTCGCCACCAATGATAGCATGTCCGACATGGCCCCTGTTGAATCCGGCGTTCCTCAGGGGTGCTTTCTGGGTCCTCTTCTGTTCTTAATATATATAAATGACCTACCCGATAACATGTCCACCCAAATTTCTTTATTTGCAGGCAACTGTGTCATATATCGATGGATAACTACCACCTATGACGTCACTAATCTACAGTTCAATCTGAAGCACGTCCACAACTGCATGTTGCGTCACTTGGCGCATGGAGCTCAATGCTAACAAATGCAAATACCTGCGAGTTTCGTGCTCTAACGCAGCATGCCCAACATATGTGAATAAGAACCCCATTCTTGAATCTATCAAGTCATACCGTTACCTTGGCGTCCACATAACTAATGATTTGTCATGGAAACATCACGTCGAACACATAATATTCAAAAGTAACCATACTCTGGGATACATAAAAAGAAATCCTTTTCTCGCTCCACCTTCACTAAAATTACTGCTGTACACCCTGTATATTCGTCTTCAGCATGAGTATGGATAATCGGTTTGGGATCCGCATCAACTCTAATTAATTGACGCAACCAGGGGCGTAGCCAGAAATTTCTTTCGGGTGGTGGGGTTCACACCAACCCGACTGGGGGGAAGGGGGGACGCAGGCATCCGCTTTCCTCTGTGACCTGGCCATCGGCAGTAGTTTGGGCAGATTGTGTACATGTATATCAAAGTCGTGAGATTTTTTCATGTTTGTGAAGAAAGTAGGTAAAAGTAAAGTCATCATCATCATCAACTTGACTACGCCCACTGCAGGGCAAAGGCCTCTCGCTTGATCCGCCAATCAACCCTGTCTTATGCTTTCTGCTGCCGCGTTGTACCTGCGAATTTCTTAATCTCATTGGCCCACCTAACTTTCTGTCTCCCCCTCCTGCGTTTCCCTTCCCTGGGAATCCAGTCAGTTATCCTTAAATGACCATCAGCTATCTGCCTACGCGCTACATGGCCGGCTCATGTACCTTTCTTCTTCTCGATTTCAACTATGATACCCGGAACCCCGGTTGATCCCCTGACTCGCTTTGCTCTCTTCTTGTCTCTTAAGGTTACACTTACCATTTTCCTGTCCACCAGTCGCTGCGTTGTCCTCATGAAGCTGGACCCTCTATGTGCGCATCCAAATTTCTGCTTCGTAGATAAGTACCAGCAAGATGCAGATCTTATAATTCCCCCCCCCCTCTCTTACATACGTCAGACTGTCCAAGCGGCGCAGCGTAAAACACCGCCACCAACGCGGCACCGGCTATAACTGGATAGTGCAAAGAGAGCCGTCTGCAAGAGAACGTGCATAGACCCTTCTCTTTCTTCGGTGTTGACGCATGGTTCCCTTTATTCAAGGACCTGGCAAGCTTCCTCCTTCAGTCTAACCTCGCTTCGGAAAATAATGAAGCTCATCAAAACGAACTGCGGGTACAATGCAATAGATGTTTCAGATATTTCGGCGTGCTGCAGCTCGCAATTCAAGTGCAATCAGGCATCGCATGACATCGAGTTCGAGGCAATTAATCACTTCAACGTGCTTTTTGTAACACCTAATTGCATTAAACTTAAGCATAGACATGATGTGAAAGCAATGAGGTGCATGTACGATCAACTTATCTTAAGGTCAGTGGTATGAAGCTCGCTTTATCCGGCGCGAATGGTCCTGGCGATTTTCATATTTGCAGTTGCCTTATCCATCGATCTCTCGCTCCCTAGCTGTTAAACTGCTTTATTACGCACGCTAGAATGTTCTGTTGCCCCACCGCGGTGATCTAGTGGCTAAGGTACTCGGCTGCTGACCTACAGGCTGCGGAATCGAATCCCGCCTGCGGCGGCTGCATTTACGATGGAGGCGGAAATGTAGGCCCGTACATGTGCTCAGATTTGGGTGCACGTTAAAGAACACCAGGTGGTCGAAATTTCCGGAGCCCTCCACTACGGCGTCTCTCATAATCATATGGTGGTTTTGGGGCGTTAAAACCGCACATATCAATCAATCAGAATGTTCTGTTTGCAGTTGTCTTCAGCTTGTATATACTACAAATGGCGATACATGCGTGTACACTTCCTTGATGTACAACGACAGGCAAAACCGAGGCTTCCGAGATAGCTCCGGCAATTGCGTGGACGACAGCAAGAAAAACCTGATTGTGCTCGTGATAGTTTTGCTATTTAACTGTATGACGCAAGTGCTCGCATTTCCTAGTTAAATTCAGAACTTAGAGCCTTCAAAGCCCTACGTGCGTAATGATGCGTTGTGGCGACAGCTTCAGATTATCGGGGGTCGCGGAGTGTGCGCTGTTTATCGCGCGCGTCACGGGTCATACTGTTGCGCGGCGCGCACCGCGGTCAGAGGCTCTGTTAAGCTTCATTATCAAACTTACCACGATTCTCTGTCAAGGATACAAACACTATAACAGGAGACCTACATTATCACACTTTCTCGTGCGACCGGCTGCAGAGAACGCGACTAATATGCTTACCGAACACGATCGCAACCACCCGTATCCAGCACTCTCACCGTTCTTTGATTGATTGATTGATTGATTAAAAATTAAAGTTCAACGTCCCAAAGCCACCATTTGATTATGAGAGACGCCGTAGTGGAGGTCTCTGGTAATTTAGAACACCTATGGTTCTTTAAAGGGCTCCGAAATTTGAGCACACGGGCCTACACCACTTTCTCCTTCATCGAAAATGCAGCCGCCGCAAACGGGATTCGATGCCGCGACCTGTGGGTCTACAGTCGAGTACCTTAGCCACTAAACCACCGCGGCGGGGCCTCTCGCCGCTTCGCAAAAGCTGCAGAAATCAGTAAAACAGAAGTCATTTACGTCCGTGGTGATTCACAACGCAACAGTATAGCGTCGACTAAGGTCCTTTTTTCGTAGAGCGCGGATCTGTTGCGTCGTCTCTTGTTGTCACCGTCGTTCTGGTACTCGAGTGAACAAGCAAGCATTTCATGGAGGTTCAGGGACGCGTCCGACTAGTGGAGTGGTCAATGCGCAAATACACCTAATATTTTGCTAAATCGTTTCGTACGCTGTAGTTGCACCTGATTGCGCAGCAAACTATGCAATGGAGTCGGGCTTTGCACTACTCAAAACTGTGTCGACTGGTGACACGTCCGCAAATATATACCTAGGTGAGAACACAACATACGTGTTCACCCATTACAAAGGGCGAAGCCAGCAATCAGCATCATCATCACTCCAGAGTCTGACGTCTATACTCTCCACCTATGACCGGAACAGAGTGCGATCGCCAGAAGTACATGTTCAGATTTGACCAAGATGTACGAGTATATTGTGAGTAAGCCTGCACCGCAATGACATGCCGTTTGCTTCGGCTACTGTTTACATATGCCGCGTGTAAAAACTGATGGAAAAACAACTGTCCGAACAGGCAGCATTGCTACGACCACTTATTTAATTATGTTCAGCATTGAAAGTCCTGCATGCGCGCATGCTAGCAAACGAAAATTGGCAGATCCCGCGTACTGCGGGAATCGACTATATGCGAAGCACGGATGAGTAAAGTTGATACGTCACTTTAAAATGAGCAGAGAGTTTCGAGGCAGACGTAAATTATGCCGTACATGACTTCCATACCATGATTATTAAGTTTGGATGTGTCATTTACCTTCATCGTCTATTCATGTCACTTAATACTAAATTTCGTATATATGGAGCTGGCGAAACAGCCGCACGCGTGCTATGAGTGTAGCATGAAGTCATGTTTTACATGACACGCATGTCATGATTATCATGTTTGCACCAGTCGTGTATCTTCGTCGTCCATTCTCGTCCCGTAATACCAAATTTGGTATATGTGAAGCTAGCGAAACAACCGCAAGCGCACAATGAGCATGACGTGTAGTCATGACTAGTCATAACATAAAAATCATGACATGTATGTCAAATTTTTGCGTTAGGGTGTTGTCCGCCGTGCAATCATGTCATACCATACCAGTTTTGCAAAATGTCATGTGAACGAAAACACTGCAAGAGCAGCAAGACCATGAAATGTAAATCATGACATTCATGATATACACGTCATGATTTTCATCGCTAGTCAGTTATGCTCGCCATACAGTCATGTTGTGCCATACATATTTTGGTATCGATACCATTATTGAAACGGTCAGGAGTGCTAAAAGTCGTAGGTGGCTCGATAGATAGATAGATAGATAGATAGATAGATAGATAGATAGATAGATAGATAGATAGATAGATAGATAGATAGATAGATAGATAGATAGATAGATAGATAGATAGATAGATAGATAGATAGATAGATAGATAGATAGATAGATAGATAGATAGATAGATAGATAGATAGATAGATAGATAGATAGATAGATAGATAGATAGATAGATAGATAGATAGATAGATAGATAGATAGATAGATAGATAGATAGATAGATAGATAGATAGATAGATAGATAGATAGATAGATAGATAGATAGATAGATAGATAGATAGATAGATAGATACGCTCAAAGTCGCCGAAGTTCGCTAAGAAACGTTTCGCACTTAAAAATCTGCATGCTTTACAAATTCCACTGTGGAAAGAAACACTTGCTCGCGAATGCATGCAGCGACCGACGCCCGTATGCCAAGCTCGCTTGTCAACCTGGCACGCTTGAAATAAAAGTGCGTATAATTGCAGAAGGCAGTTTGCAACGCCTGCCAGAACACCCGAGGTGGTTGGCATTTGGGTTCGCCCTGTTTTCGACGCTTTCTTCGTCGCTTGAGCTGGTGGTGATGGGGCCGAAGTCGAAAAGTGCGGTGTACGCACAGTGTCAATTTTTATGAAAGGAAACACGCCGACGCATGGCCTGCGCTCTCCGGCGGCAGCTGGCAGCGCGTTCAAGCGGGAGCGTTAGCAACCAGTCTCTTTTCGCGTCATCTGGCGGCGAGGAAAACAACCATTCATTGCTGATATGGAACCAGCGGCAAAATTTAGATCCCCTCCCTCTTCAAGGCGATTACGCGAGAACCGCTAATCACCTTGAAGGGTGAGGGGTTGCAATCTTGAGGGGTTGCAATCAGCAGCGAATGCTTGTTTTGCTCAACACGAGATGACGCGAAAAGAGACTGTGGCTGCTCTCGCTCCCGCTTGAACGCGCTGCCAGCAGCCGCCGGAGAGCGCAGGCCATGCGTCGCCGTGTTCCCTTTCATAAGAATTAGCACTGTACATGACCTCATGCTTTTTTTAAAGAACACTAAGCCTGCAGCACATTTCGATTTTTAAGGCAAAAATAAGGAAAATTATAACAAAAGTTAATAAACCATCATATTAATTAAAGAGTAGTGCCTTGAACTTAAGGTTAGAACTTCTTTCGTATAATATAGTTACTCTGACGACTGATAATAGAAAAATCATTCAGCGCAATAGAAAAATCATATATATATATATATATATATATATATATATATATATATATATATATATATATATATATATATATATATATATATATATATAATGACACGGGGTCTTGACGTGGCATAGGGCAGGACACTGGATTTTCAGATCAAACTGTTAATCACAGGTGAACCTGTTCCCGGTAAATGAAAAGTCGGGTTACAGTAGCAGACTTGCACTGATCGCGGCGAACGGAGCGTCGGCCGTCGATCAACTAACTGACAAGCGCCGAAGCGTGTGGGCATGTATACCCTTGCCATTGAATGTTCTAACGTTATCGCGAGTGGTAACCTATGTTTCAGAATAATTTGTATAGTTCGCGGAGTGGAAGTAATCTTATCAAAATGATCTACTACAGTCCTGAAGCTTCTCGAAGACTGCTGGCGTGGTTTGCGCTGAAAGTTGAGTAGTGAGTGTGTTGGGGCGATAACAAAACTTGAGAAAAGTAACGTGGCATTGCCCTCCTCTGAAAAAGGTATTGTCCCAATGCTTTAACGTACGATGAAAGTACAACAATAATGCAAGAAAGTACAAGGAATAAATTACAATACAGCAATAACACAACAAAAAACACTGTTTCCGTTCGTTAACGCGCATGAAACAGCTTGACGCGCGTGACATGGACGACTTCCGGTCACGATTGGCGTCGTTGAGAGTTCGTGATACCATCGGGGACAACCTCGTAATTGGCCCCGCCGCGGTGGTCTGGTCTGTTGGCTAAGGTACTCGGCTGCTGACCTTCAGGTCGCGGGTTCGAATCCCGGCTGCGGCGGCTGCATTTCCGATGGAGGCGGAAATGTTGTAGGCCCGTGTGCTCAGATTTGGGTGCACGTTAAAGAACCCCAGGTGGTCGAAATTTCCGGAGCCCTCCACTACGGCGTCTCTCATAATCATATGGTGGTTTTGAGACGTTAAACCCCACATATCAATCATTAACCTCGTAATTGAGTCGGCCGAGACGTCGAACCACCCTGTACGGTCCGAAGTACCACTGCAGATGCTTTTCGCTGAGTCCACGTCGGCCTCGCCATCATCTGGGCTATGTCGAAATTTCCTGCTACCTCTATGGCAGGCCGTTCAAAGTTGTGAGCGACCACCACGCCTTGTGTTGGCTAGCTACATTAAAGGACCCTTCAGGTCGCCTTGCTCGATGGAGCCTGAGACTCCAAGAATATCCCATTACAGTCGTTTACAAGTCCGGCAAGAAACACTCCGACGCCGACTGTCTCTCTCGTGCACCTGTCGACCAACCACCGCCCGACGACATGGATGATGACTACTTCTTGGGAACGGTAACTGTCGACGACTTCGCTGAACGACAGCGGGCCGACCCGGAACTTAGGGCCCTAATAGAATACCGCTATGATAGGATCGCCGAAGCGCGCACTAGCGTCGTTCTTCCTGCTGAACGGTCTTCTCCAAAAGAAAAACTTCTCACCGCTTCGAGCCAAGTACCTCCTTGTGGTGCCTTCATCTCTGCGGCCAGAACTCCTGCAGGCCCTGCACGATGATCCGACGGCAGGACACCTTGGTGTTTCCCGCACGCTCGCGAGGATACAAGAAAGTTACTACTGGCCACGTCTTCCCGCCGACGTCGCTCGTTATGTGAGATTTATTGATGTGTGGGGTTTAACGTTTCAAAACCACCATATGATCATGAGAGACGCCGTAGTGGAGGGCTCCGGAAATTTCGACCACCTGGGGTTCTTTAACGTGTACCCAAATCTGAGGACACGGGCCTACAACATTTCCACCTCGATCGGAAATGCAGCCGCCACAGCCGGAATCCGAACCCACGACCTGCGGGTCAGCAGCCGAGTACCTTGGCCACTAGACCACCGCGGCCTCGTTATGTGCGAACATGCCGGGACTGCCAGCGACGGAAGACACCACCGACAAGGCCAGCGGGATTTCCGCAGCCCATTGAACCACCTCGCCGACCATTCCAGCAGATTGAATATGGACCTACTGGGGCCGTTCCCGACGTTGGCTTTCGGAAACAAGTGGATCGTGGTAGCTAACAGCTACCCAGCACCTCCACCAGACGTCACGGGGTCGTGACGTGCCTGAATGCAGGAGAATAGATTGTCAGGTCAAATGGTTTATTTGGGCGAAGCTGTGCCCGGTAAACGAAAAGTTGGGTTACAGTAGCAGACTACAGTCCTGTGCTTCTCGAATACTGCAGGCACGGTTTGCGCTGAGAATTGCGTAAGGTATTGGGGCAATAATAAAACTTGAGAAAAAAACGTGGTAATATACACATATATATATATATATATATATATATATATATATATATATATATATATACGGAGCAAAACAAAGCTTTCGCGAACGTGCGCATAATTGAGCGAATGCACCCATCAACCAAATTCCAAATTTCAACAACACTGATAGACAAAGCAGCCGCAGTCTATATCAGTGAGCGCCTGTGACCGTGTGGCGCTTGACAAGACAAAGCCGAGCCCTGTGGCTCGCAGAGCCTACCGTCGCAGATGACTTCCAGTGAAGGTACGAAGTAGTCTTCGCAGATGATTGACAGCGCGGCAAACATGTAGAGAGCGGCCAGCAGGTGCACCCCGATGGCTCCCCGCTGGCGCAGTTCGGGGCTCATCAGGGGCCGCGGGAACTGCTCGATGGCGGCCACGGTGCAGTTGGGCTGCGCCGCCGCCACGACGCATGCCGCCAGAGCCGGGAACAAGAAGCGCACGACCACCATGTCCACATCGAGCTTCACGAGTGAGCTTATCTCTGCTTCAGTGATGGCGATCCGTTACGCGCGTGACCACCCCGCAATTACGTCCAAACGACACCTTATCGCTCAGCTTCGCGGATTAAAACGGAGATGAGCTGTGTGCACCGTTGTAACGCCGTCAAATCGCACAAAAAATGCAACAGCTTTGTGGCAGAGAAGCATTGCTTTTATCTTTATTTTACGAGAAGATGCAAGAACAATTATACTATGTATTCGGAGTGTATCTGTGATTGGAAAATCAGTGACAGACTCATAAGCATATCATTAAAGGGGGGGGGGGGCATCCGCCCCCCACTGAGAAAGTAAGGGCGATGCCCCCTCCCCACTTTCGACAGTGGTCACTCTTGGCTGCACTAAGGGGAAACCAACAAGTCAGGCAAAGTTTTCCGAAACAACAGTAATCACTCAATTATGGTCTTATGGAAAAATATAGCCCCGCCGCGGTGGTCTAGTGGCTAAGGTACTCGTCTCCTGACCCGCAGGTCGTGGGATTCAATCCATGCGGCGGTGGCTGCATTTTCGATGGAGGCGGAAATGCTGTAGGCCCGTGTGCTCAGACTTGGGCGCACGTTAAAAACCCCCAGGTGGTCTAAATTTCCGGAGCCCTACACTACGGCGTCTCTCATAATCATATGGTGGTTTTGGGACTTTAAACCCCACATATTAATCAATCTTAAGGAAGAATAAAAAATGTTACGAGGCAATGTCTCAACGTATCGAAATTTCACCAATACTTCCACTGTGATAATTTTCCCTGTAAGCTCTTTGCAGTGCGGGTCGCCTATGCGACGCTTTCGCGTCTTTTGCTGTAGTATTGCAGAGCAGGCGAGCACTTAACAGGGTCCCTATATTATCACATCACTTGTTCATGCTTTTCTTGTATTTCGACATGTCGATGCAGTTAAGGTTGGGATGGAGCACACTTTTTATGGACCGGTCACGGTATTTGCTGCTTCCGGAAAACAATTTTCTTCGGAAAGGACATATCAACACCGCTGCCCTGTCGAAGTGGTTGCGAGCTGATAGGTGTGACGAATAATTTTTTATTTTTAAGTTTTTCTGTACATAAACGCTCAAATTGTTTCCGGTTTAGTCTCTGATAAACCTGATTAGCCTTGCTTGTGGTCACTTGGAGCCATAGCGGCAGCTTGCAAAGTGGCCACGAATAATTCAGTGGACTCGAGCTCAGTAGGAAGCTCAGCTTTTAAGCTTGTCCCAAAACTTCACCCACCAGGCCAGGAAAAGGTGAAAGACCGTGGTTTTTAGCACTATGGAGGCTTAGTTAAGAACGGGCTAGTTGGTTTTCATTCAACTTGAATTGTCTTTTACAGCTCAACATACATCTCGGAAAGCAAAGAAGCACACACGTGCAGTGCTGCCTGTTTCTCTCTATTCCTCTTTCCCTCAGCAAGTATGAGCTCGCCGAGATGTATACACGCACAAACTACTCAGCATCACTATGCCGCAATGCCACAAGTGGAAATATTTCATTAAATTTATAATTCATCTAGCCAGCTGCCATATATAGCCACTGTTTGTGTGGTTGGCAGCTAGCCTACTTGAATTACATTTAGAAGGAGATGCTCTCCGGCCTCGTTACGTCTTGTGACAAGCAGGCGACATTGTGGCACACATTAAATTAAAAGCGCCGAAAAGCTAATGGCCGAAAATGTATGGTATCGAAAATAGTTTGTTTCCTTATTTTTTACGTGGTCGTGCATAAGTGGCCATTTCCCAATGAATCACTTTCACTTCATTTATTGCCTCGCATAACAAGCTGATGCTGTGTGCGTGACAAGTTTACACCAATCATATGCAGCTGACAACCATTTCAAGAGAAAGCAACGAGGGGTAGTTCAACGTTATAATCGCCCACATTTTGTTCTTTCAGAAAAAAGTTTTGTTTACCCCGTTGGTATTGGCGTAATTATTAAGGTACCTGGGGGGCCCGTTAAGAAATTTCAAGACAATTACAACAAGAGTGATCAATGAGTGTGAAAGCCCCGAACATCTCCAGTTATACAGTTAAAGAAAATGGTTGAAAGTTGATAATAAGTTAACAACATTAATATAACAATAGCAATAATAATAATTGAACGCTCCAAAAACAGTGTTCAGACTATTAGCTAATGAAGCAATTTATAATACGCAAACACAAAAAACTAATACTTCTTATGAAAAAATATAACAGCAGTCATTCGTTGAAAAAACATGGTTGATCCTTCCGTCATATAAATATGCATAAAACACGAAAGTAAAACGGTGCCTTCACGAGGGTAATTACATGTTTACTGTAGATGGATAACGGAGGGTTTGCCAAATGTATGTTTCGGTGTTTGGCAGCTGTTGACCCTTTCAACGTTGATGTATTCTTGTTGATGCTTGGTACGTCTTCATCCCGACAACTAACATCCATGATAAATTTATTAAACAAACTATTGTGGTATTTGTAGATGCTGACTGCCAAAGTATAATTAGAGAAAAAGGCGTGATAGCGAGATGAGCGTCGAATATTGGACGCGGAAATAGGGCTAAGGACGCCATTCCTCGGCCTGTTATAGTGTAAATGCGAATTTATATCAAAGTGCCAGCGCGTCGATGACGTTCGCTCTCTATTCCACACGCACACACACACACACACACACACACACACACACATATATATATATATATATATATATATATATATATATATATATATATATATATATATATATATATATATATATATATATATATATATATATATATATATATTGTAGGGAACTATGCGAACGACGACGAAGCAGGAAGAAACGGCGCAAGCCACAGCGTTGGTGCACACGCGCGACCCGAGCTTGCGTTTGTTTTGTATTTGCGGCCTGTTGGCGTTCCTCGCTTTTCTGGCGTTCCTCAGCCTTCCAGTAGGTCTGTACGTAAATAAACTGCGTGACATCTGGTGGAGGTGTGTGGACTCCCGTACAAACCTGGAACTTCGCTCCCGTAAGCTTCCCCCTCTACGTGACATGAACATGGCCACCGAGACGCTTCTCCAGGGGGGACCTTTGACCGTCCGTATCACTTGCGGCGCCGTGTATCCTCAACGAGACCCTCCTATCTTCACGGGCTCCACTGAGTCGGACGTCGAAGATTGGTTGGCGAGGTACGACAAAGTCGACGCAAGTGACAAATGGGACGACCCAAGTAAGCTGGGCTACATCACGTTCTACCTTGCGGACACCGCGCAACTGTGGTTTAATAACCACGCAGCTGACATTACTACGTGGTCTGCATTCAAGACTGCTATTACGGACGTCTTTGGACGACTTGCGGCACGCAAGCTTCAAGCAGAGCACCGTTTACGTCACCGTGCGCAGCAACCAGGCGAGACCTACACGGGCTACATTGAAGATGTGTTGCATCTATGCAACCGCATCAACTCTACCATGCCTGAGGAAGAAAAAATCAGGCACATTTTGAAAGGCATTGACGACGGCGCCTTTCAGATGTTGCTCGCGAGAAATCCCCCCACAATTGCTGTCCTCGTTTCTCTCTGTCAAAGATTCGATGAATTGCGTAGGCAACGCGCAATTGCTCGTCAAGCCCTCACGACGCCAGACACGCTCGCAAGTTTGCACCTAGCTGCCCATCCTACCGATCAGCAGCCGCTGCTTTCGACAATCAAGGACTTCGTCCGCGAAGAGGTAGCGCGCCAGCTGTCACTGCTGCCACTGACACATGAGCCCGCGCAAGCTTTGGCACCGGACCTCCAACACGTCATTCGGACCCAAGTCGCTGAGGCCCTTCCGCCGATGCATCAGCAACCACCTGTCACTACGCCGCTCACGTACGCCGCCGTCGCTGCTCGGCCTACGCAACAGCGTATGCCATATGCTCAACCTGCCACGCCACCCTATGTCGTGCCTACGACCCCAATTGCTGCGCCGTATCCCTACGCGAGATCTTCAGCTCCATTTTACCATCGCTCTGACGCTTGGAGGACGCCGGATAATAGGCCCATCTGTTTCGCCTGTGGTATCGCTGGACACGTCGCCCGCCACTGTCGCCGAGATCCCCCTCCAGCCGAGACCGTGGGCAGGCCAATGGCGTCATTGTCTAGGACGCCATCAAGGTACACCACTGACGGTCCTCGACCCTACGCAAACAATCGGTCACCATCGCCCCGACGACGCTCCCTGTCACCTATGCGTCGCCAACTTGCTACGGAAGAGGGAAACTGATTGCTGCAGCTCCGGAGGCAACAGCTGCATACAATTCGAACGGCTTAAGACCTCCATCTTTCTCGCCACAAAACGTTATTGACGTCAATGTTGAGGGGACCACCGCACAAGCGCTTATCGACGCAGGGGCCACCGTTTCCATAATCTGTGAGACCTTATGCCGCAAGTTGAAAAAGGTGACGACGCCTCTGTCGGGCCTCATGCTCCGCACGGCCAACTCGCAGTGCATAGAACCTACAGCTGTTTGCACTGCACGTGTCATTATCCAAGGTGAACTTTATGCCATTGAATTTTTTGTGCTGGCATCATGCTCCCACGAAGTCATTCTTGGATGGGACTTTCTTTCGCGTCATCGGGCCATCATAGATTGCTCACGTGCAGAAGTTGCCCTTACACCACTGCCAACCTCTTGCTTAATGGATTCTCTTTCTGAAGCTTACAAACTTGTCGTTGTTGCAGACACGGAAATAGCACCGAGAACATCTACCCTTGTAGCCCTGACCTGTACAGCCGCTCCTGCCGGAACTGTTTTGTTCACTCCGTCTGACGTATTTACCCGCCACCGTAGCTTACACCTGCCCTTTGCTGGAATCCAGTGCTACTGCCATGCTCGTCGCGAACTCGCTATCGTCGCCAGTTACCTTACTTCGCGGAGAATGTTTGGGTAACATACAAGACGTTGACCTCTTGCGCCCTCCGGAGTTCGCCGAACACCCACCTCACCTCCAGCTCAATGCTATGACGCCACCTGTGGCCACACTGCCCGCGCCAGACTCATTCCAGCCCTCTGTTGCCGCTGAGCTATCGCCGACACAAAGAAGGGAACTCTTGTCTCTTCTTCGAGAGTTCCGTTCTGCCTTCGGTTGCGCTCAACCATCTTTGGGTCGCACAGCGAACATCACG
The DNA here is from genome assembly GCF_013339725.1 of Rhipicephalus microplus. Taxonomy (NCBI): domain Eukaryota; kingdom Metazoa; phylum Arthropoda; class Arachnida; order Ixodida; family Ixodidae; genus Rhipicephalus; species Rhipicephalus microplus. The sequence continues at coordinate 11,941,882 of NC_051172.1, read as the reverse complement.
CACCACATTGACACCGGTACTCATGCTCCCTTACGCCAACGACCATATCGAGTTTCAGCGGAAGAGCGCCATATTATCAACGAACAAGTCGACGATATGCTCAAGCGTGGTGTCTTCCAGCCATCGCAGAGCCCTTGGTCGTCCCCTGTTGTACTTGTGCGCAAAAAGGATGGGTCTATCCGATTCTGTGTCGACTACCACCGGCTCAATAAGATAACTCGGAAGGATGTGTACCCGTTGCCACGCATCGACGATGCTCTCGATGGCTTGCAAGGAGCAGAATATTTCTCCTCTTTAGATTTACGCTTAGGATATTGGCAAGTTCCAATGGCTGATCCTGACCGATCGAAGACTGCATTTGTAACACCTGATGGGCTGTATGAGTTTAACGTCATGCCGTTTGGACTCTGCAACGCCCCAGCTACCTTCGAACGGATGATGGACACCATCCTTCGCGGCTACAAGTGGAACACGTGCCTCTGCTACCAAGACGACATCGTCGTTTTTTCTCGCGACTTTTCGACTCACCTTGTTCGTCTTCGTGCTATTCTCACGTGTCTCACCTCTGTTGGCCTTCAACTTAACATCAAGAAGTGCCATTTTGCCACACGTCAGCTCATTATACTGGGTCACGTCGTCTGCAAAGAGGGTGTTCTCCCGGATCCAGCGAAACTCCGCGCCGTGGCCGACTATCCGAAGCCCAATTCCATCAAGACGCTTCGAAGTTTTATCGGCCTGTGCTCATACTTTCGTCGATTTGTGCGCAACTTCTCTTCCATCATCGCGCCTCTTACCAACCTGCTGACAACTTCCAAAGGCATTTCTGCTTGGTCAAAAGAGTGCGACGAATCCTTCACCGCGCTTCGGCGGTTATTACTATCACCTCCAATACTACGTCATTTTGACCCCGATGCGCCTACGGAGGTCCACACCGACGCCAGTGGTGTCGGTCTTGGTGCTGTATTGGCTCAACGAAAACCAGGATACCAAGAATACGTGGTCTCTTATGCGAGTCGAACCCTCAAGAAAGCCGAGTGTAATTATTCCGTCACGGAGAAAGAGTGCCTCACAATTGTCTGGGCTTTGACGAAGTTCCGCCCATACCTATATGGCCGCCCTTTCGAAGTCGTCACGGACCACCACGCTTTATGCTGGTTATCATCGCTCAAAGACCCGTCGGGGCGCCTTGGTCGTTGGGCGCTTCGCCTACAGGAATACGACATTTGTGTTGTATACCGATCCGGCCGCAAGCACTCCGACGCTGATGCACTGTCCCGCTCGCCGCTACCGGCTGACACAACCTCCTCGTCACCTTCTTCAGCTGTCATAACACCAATCGACTTCACAGACATGGCCTCAGAACAACGCACAAATGTGTGGATTTCCCAACTCCTCGCCTTTCTGACTGATCCGTTAGCTAATTTGGTCTCAAGAACTATCCGCCGTCAAGCCACACATTTCGCTATTCGAGACGACCTCCTCTATCAGCGGAATTACACGTCTGAAGGTCGGAGGTGGCTGTTAGTGATACCCAACCACATGCGCTCAGAAATCTGTACTGCTTTCCACAACGACCCGCAAAGCGCTCACGCTGGCGCTCTCAAAACGTACAACCGTCTACGTCAGCGGTACTACTGGCGCGGCATGTACACATTTGTCCGCAAGTACGTACGTGCTTGTACTGCATGCCAGCGACGTAAAGTCCCACCTCAACGCCCTGCCGGTACACTTCAGCATCTGTCTTGTCCAGCGCGTTCGTTTGACCGCGTTGGTATCGACTTATACCGACCACTTCCCACGTCGTCTTCTGGAAATAGGTGGATAATTGTCGGCATGGACCACCTCACGCGTTACGCGGAGACGGCAGCACTACCCGCAGCAACCACGAGGGAAGTTGCGTTTTTCATCTTGCGCAACTTTGTTCTTCACCATGGTGCTCCCCGCGAACTTTTGAGCGACCGGGGGCGTGTTTTCTTGTCTGACGCCATTCAAGCGTTGCTCGCTCAGTGCAACATGGTTCATCGCATGACTACAGCATATCACCCGCAGACGAATGGCCTCACAGAACGATTTAGTCGCACTCTCGGTGATATGTTGACGATGTACACAGCTGCAGACCAGACCAATTGGGATACTGTCCTTCCATTTGTCACGTATGCGTATAACACCACTACGCACGCGACAACAGGGTTCTCCCCTTTCTGTTGTACGGACGCGAACCATCGTGCACGCTGGACACTATCCTCCCATACACGCCCGACTCCTCTGAGTACACAGCAATTTCTGATGTTGCCAGGTACGCAGAATATTGCAGACGATTGGCCCGTTCACTGAAAACCGAGGACCAAGGCCACCAGAAGCTACGGCATGACACCGACCGACATCTCTCTACTTTCACGACTGGTGCTCTCGTTTGGCTCTGGATTCCACCGAGCACTCCTGGCCTTTCGTCGAAATTACTGGCACGATACCACGGGCCCTACCGCATTCTCGCCCGTACGTCACCAGTCAATTATGAGATTGAGCCTTTGACACAGTCTCATGACTTACGCCGTCGTGGCCGAGAAATTGTGCATGTGAGTCGCCTGAAGCCGTATTACGACCCCGCTATAGTGACTACGCCTTAAGTCGCCAGGTTGGCAACGCTATTCACCGGGGGCCAATGTAGGGAACTATGCGAACGATGACGAAGCAGGAAGAAACGGCAAGCTACAGCGTTGGTGCACACGCGCGACCCGAGCTTGCGTTTGTTTTGTATTTTCGGCCTGTTGGCGTTCCTCGCTCTTCTGGCATTCCTCGGCCTTCCAGTAGGTCTGTACGTAAATAAACTGCATGACAATATATATATATATATATATATATATATATATATATATATATATATATATATATATATATATATATATATATATATATATATATATATACATATTAATTTATTTATTTATTTATTTATTTATTTATTTATTGCCCGCACCCACACCAGGAAGCAATGTTCTCTTTTTTCTCCACTTCCAAGTGATTTTACGCTACAGTTGATAGCTTATACCCATTTACCTGTGACATTATTCCCTCTCCTCTAAAAGCATTGTTTCAATGCTGGTAATGAGCGTTGAAAAAAATGAAAAAGAAAAGACGCTAATATGAAATCTAACAACTGCGTCGTAAGGCAAAAAAATAGGCTGCTGTCACAGAAGTACTCAATAAAGAAAGGAGTTAGGACACATGACACATAAAAAAGAAACGAAAGTGACAAAAAAATAAGTAGTCATTGCATGATAAGTCAGTCCACGTTCGATTGACGACGCGAGATATATAGCTTGGGCCTTGACACATACACCACATCACTTTGTGAAAACCGACGGGAACGTGTTGAGGTGCGCTCAGGGATATGTAACGTCGCTGAGTCGGCGTAGAACTTAGTACGGGCCGAAGTAGCGCCGCAGGAACTTTTCAGAGTGACCACGCTGTCGGATGGGGGTCCACAACCAAACTTCATCGCCTGGTTGGAAGGTGACCTCTCGGTGTGTAAGGTTGTAGCGGCGTGCGTCGGCAATTTGCCCAGCCTGAATACGGCGTCGGGTGAGTTGACGGGCCTCCTCGGCGCGTTGAGGGAACAAGGCAGCGTCCGCGTTGAACATGCCCAGCTTGTTGGGAAGGAGCATTGCGTCGAGCATTGTAGTGACCTCTCGACCATGAACTAAGCGGAATGGGGTGAAACCTGCACTCTCTTGGACTGCTGTATTGTAAGCGAAAGTTACGTAAAGGAGTATATCGTGCCAGTTCTTGTGATCAACGGCCACGTACATTGACAACATATCTGCAATGGTCTTGTTCAATCGTTCAGTGAGTCCGTTTGTTTGGGGGTGGTAACCCGTGGTTTTCCGATGTTCTGTACCACTTAGGCTCAGCACTTCTTGAAGCATCTCTGCGGTGAAAGCTGTCCCACGATCAGTAATCATCACAGCTGGCACTATGTGACGAAGTACAATGCTGGTGACAAAAAACTGGATGATTTCGGCTGCGGTAGCTTTTGGCAGGGCCTTTGTTTCGCTGTAACGTGTTAAATAATCGGTGGCAACCTCATTCCACCAATTTCCAGATGAATACGTGGGAAACAATCCGAGCAAGTCAATGCCAATTTGATAGAATGGTGTTTTCGGTGTGGCGATAGGCTGTAGTATAGTCATGCTGTCGGACAGGTGGAGTCTTACGGCGTTGGCAGTCGCGGCATGTGCGGACATACTGCTTGACTGTCTTCGCGAGGCGTGGCCAATAGTATAAGTGGCGAATTCTTTCCAAGGTGCGCGTGTAGCCTAGGTGTCCGGGTGATGGTTCGTCGTGAAAAGCATGTAAAATATCGTCACGAAGCCAGGTCGGCCCAACGATAGGTAAGTCGGCCTGGGTATGGTCGAAATTCTTCTTATAGGGGACTCCATTCCTGATGCAAAACGAGGCCAGCGAACGAGCGAAGTTTCGAGAAATACTGCTTTTTTAGCCTTCGAGGTAGTCAATCAGCGGGCTTAGCTCCATGCTGTCGCGTTGTTGTTGAACCAAGTCGGTTGCTGATACAGAGGAAAGGAATGTATCGTCCTCTTAAACGTCCGTGTTCGTGCTTCCGATTGGCGCACGTGAGAGCCAGTCAGCATCGGTGTGTTTGCGTCTTGACTTGTGAATGACTGTAAGGTCAATCTCTTGCAGCCGAAGGTTCCAACGTGCTAGACGGCCGGAAGGATATTTGAGGTTGGCGAGCCAGCATAAAGAATGGTGGTCGCTAACTACCCTAAATGGGCAACCGTAAAAATAAGGCCGAAACTTTTTTATAGCCCAAACAACGGCTAAGCGTTCTTTTTCTGTTGCATAGTAGTTTTTGTCTGCGGATGATAGTGTCCGACTTGCATAGGCAATCACGCGCTCTACGCCTGTTTGCCATTGAACCAATACAGCTCCAATCCGACGTTGCTGGCACCCGTGTGTAGCTCTGCGGCAGCGTTGTCGTCAAAGTGACCGAGTACAGGTAGGGCTTGGAGATGGTTTTGTAGCGTGTCAACGGCGTGACGCTGATCCTGACCCCAAACTAATGGTACGCCGTCTTTCGTAAGTTCATTTAGCGGTTCGGCGATTTTGGAAAAGCCTTTGACGAAGCGTCTGTAATATGCGTACAGTCCAGAAATCGGCGGAGATCGCGCTTGTTCGTTGGGACAGGAAATGCGGCAACAGCTTTCGTTTTCTCGGAGTCTGGGTGCATACCGGCATGGCTGACAACTTGACCAAGAAACTTCAGCTCCTCGAAAGCAAAGTGGCATTTCTCAGGTTTGAGAGAAAGTCCAGCTGTTCGAATCGCCTGAAGAACTGTCTGTAAGCGCTGGATGTGCTGCTCAAGCATGTCCGAGAAGACGACCACATCGTGAAGGTAGACAAGACACGATAGCCATTTTAGGCCAGAAAGAACCAGGTCTATAATTCTTTGAAAAATAGCTGGCGCCAAGCATAAGCCGAAGGGAAGAAATTTGAACTCGTAGAGTCCATCAGGAGTAATGAAGGCGGTCTTTTCGCTCATCAACAGAAATTTTCCAATAGCCGCTGCGTAGATCAATGGAAAAAAAGTAACGGGCGTTGCGAATGCGGTCCAGCGAGTCATCTATTCGTGGTAAAGGATACACGTCTTTCTTCGTGATCGTATTCAACTTTCGGTAGTCGACACAAAATCGCAGGGTACCATCATTTTCCTTTACTAACACATTAGGGGACGCAAAGAGACTGGTCGATCGATGGCTGTATGACATCGTCCTTGAGCATCTGTTAGACCTGCTAGCGTATAGCATCTTTTTCTTTTTGCGAGACTCTGTAGGCGTGTTGTCAAATGGGTCTCTTGATAGGCTCGGTGATGATATGATACTTGGCAAGTGGTGTTTGGTTCACTTTCGAAGTAGTAGCGAAGGAGTCTCGAAATAAATGAGTCGCGTAGCTTCAAAAGACGTTCCCGTTGTGCGGACAGTATACCCTGGTTTATGTTGAGAGTGCTTCCGAATGTCGTGGCGGAATGGTCACGCGACAAAAGGGCAGATAATGCTGAAGGACCAGGAATGTCAGCAATATCCTCAAGGTATGCGATCGCATTGTGTTTGATAAGATGGCGATACTCCTCGCTGAAATTCGTGACTAATAGGCTAGCCTGCTTCCTCCTGGGCTGAACAATACCTCGGGCAACGCAGATGTGTTGTGCTAAAAGTAGGGACAAATTTCCTTCCGTGATTACAACATCGGGGACGCCTTGATCACATTCAACGCTGATAAAGAGGCTGCTGCGGGAAAGCAGAGTAACAGATTCGGGGGATACACGTAGGGCAGCCTTCCAAAGTGGGTGTTCTCAGGTTCAGGATGAAACAGGTCCTCGAACGACACATGCAAGTCTTGTAGGTCAATAGTTTTGCCGTATTTGCGAAGAAAGTCCAGTTCCAGAATGAGTGGACGGGAGCACAAAGGTAATACGAGGAAAGACCCTGTGAACGTCGAAGCACGAACTCGAACACGGGCTGCGCATATTCCAGTCGGCGTGACGCGGTGGCCCCCTGCCGTGCGCAACGGGAGCCCTGCCAAGGGGTCGTTACTTTCCTCAGTTTGAATGCCAGGGCGTTGCTCGTAACCTAATAATTGGCGCCGGTGTCGGCGAGGGCAGTTACGACGTGATTAACGACGTGTACGGTGATGTCGGCGGAAACAGCCTTGTGACTTTCGGACACGACTGAAAAATCAGAACGGTCTTCGTCAGGTCTTGGCGTCGAGGGAGGCTTTTTGACAGTTAATTCTTTGGGATGCGCCTTCGCCCCCAGGAGTCACGGTTTCTAGTTTCCCCTGCGGGGACTCAGTGACTGGCCTCTTAAAGCAGCATAAGATGACGAGGGAATGCTCGGTGACGTAGGGCGGCGAGCTGATGGTGATAGTGATTGGTGGCGTTGACCAAGGCGAGGAGCTTACTGATCCGTAAGGTACGCTTCGACGTCGCCGGGACGCTCACCGTAACGCGGGCACCGAGCATCAGGGTGGAAGCCACGGAGACCAAGTTGGCGGTACTGGCAATCGCGGTAGGCGTGACCCGATTCGCCGCAGTGGCAGCAGAGTGGAGGTTTATCCGACGTACGCCGCACGATGGCCTTTGTGGCGTTCTGTCGCGATCCAGACGGATGATAAGTGGGTGCACTCAGAAATCTTGAGGTGGGGGGCGGAGTCTAAGAGGTGCCCTGGAATCCATGGCTAGCCTGATCCATTAGCCGCATGGTGGCATCGGAAGCATGTGGTGCAAGAGATCGCAAGGCCACCGCATAAGCCAGCACAGGGGCCTCTGGCCTCGCTGTTGCGAGTGGGGTGACCACCTGTCGAATCTCATTTTGGATTAAGTCTGCGAGAGCATTTACGAGTGATTGGAGTCTCGCTGCTTGGAGTTGGCGCGGCTCGTCCCGCACGACGCTTCTTATGAACTCTGTGAGGGCATGCCTCTCACTGTCAGCCCCGATAGAGCATGCAGCAGTGGTGACGTCGTGGCGTTCGTAATGTGACGACCGATGCTGGAGAGTACGATCCATTATGGTTGCTTCATTTATGAACTCAGCCACAGTCGTCGGTGGATTGCGCACGAGTCTGGCGAAGAGCTGCTCTTTTACCCCACGCAATAAATGCCGCACCTTCTTTTCCTCGGACATTGTAGAGTCGGCACGCTTGAAGAGTCGAAGTATATCCTCGACAAACATCGAAACTTTCTCGTTAGGTCATTAATTCCGAGACAAGATGGCCTGCTCCGCTCTCTGCTTCCTTTTGGCGCTGCGGTACGTATCGCGAAACTGTCGGCTGAACTCTTGCCACGTCGCAAAGGAACCCTCGTGATTATGATACCACGCTTTGGCAGAGTCTTCCAACGCAAAGTACACGCTCCGCAGCTTGCGAGCTTCATCCCCTTCGTTGATGCTGGCAACTCGATCGAAGTGGTCAAGCCAGTCATCAACATCGTCATAAATGTCTCCATGAAATGAGCGTGGTGTTTGCGGCACATCAAAAACATGCGGGAGAAAAAAAATAGGCGTCGTTGGTTTGACTCGCCTGGTTGGTAGTCGAAGTTTCCATCTCGTCTTGAGAGAAATACCGTATTCGGGAGATAGTCCTCGCAGGTGGCGACTGCTTCTAGCCGTGGGAGCTGTAGCTGTCTCCAAGTAGCTCGTTGTGTCAACTGAAAATCTGGAGCCGAGGCGCATATACCCTGCACTTCCACCAGTGCCACGAACGAAATAACAGAGATAGTCACGAATCGACGTCTTGCCCGCACCCAGACAAGGAAGCAATGTTCTCTTTCTCCACTTCCAAGCGATTTGATGATGGCACATACCCATTTACCTGTGAGAATATATATATATATATATATACATATATATATATATATATATATATATATATATATATATATATATATATATATATATATATATATATATATATATATATATATATATATAAGGGAAAGAAGTGTATACCTGCTTAAGGGCTCC
>NC_051172.1:11880845-11928345 GCF_013339725.1 Rhipicephalus microplus | reverse complement strand
TTTAATGTCCAGACGTAGGCTTATCGTGGCACGCTCGTATTATTTCTTGTCGCACAGATGTTGGAATTACAAGCAGGAACTTTTCGTTGTTGGGTCTTAAGTTTTTTTTTTTTTGTAGGGAACATTTTTCCGGAGGCAGAACGATGCGAGGCTTCGGGATTATATACGCGGCACTTGTACGTCGACTCCTTCCAGGTGTTTGATGACGGGGAGCAATTATTCGTCAGCACGTTGAAATTCGGCTGTTTGAGTAGTTTTCGCAATGCCCTCGAATGGAAAGTCCTCGTGTTTTGATAGTGCTGTGTCTACAGGCACCCTTGACAAACAGTCAGCATCGGTGTGCTTCCTCCCAGATTGGTATTCGTCCAGATGGATCCTTGATGTTCGTCAGCCAGCAAAGGGCATGATTATCGCTGACTGCCTTGAATGGCCTACAATATAGGTGAGGCCGAAATTTACTCATGGCCCAGATAACTGCAAGATATTCTTTCTCTGTGGCCGAATAGCTGGTCTCTGCTTTTGTTAGAGTCTGGCTGGCGTAAGCTATGACCTTTTCTTCACCAATCTGCCCCTGCATTAGAACGCATCCAAGGCCTATATTACTCGCATCTGTGTGTATTTCCGTGTCAGTCGTCTCGTCAAAATGAGAAAGAATTGGGGGCTTTTCCAACCGTTTTCGTAATTCGTTGAAGGCTCTCTGTTGCTCATTTTTCCACTGAAAAAGCTGATCTTCCCTCGCGAGTTTCGTTAAAGGCTCTGTGATTTTCGAGAAATTTCGCACAAGCCGTCTGTAGTACGTACACAGACCTAAAAATCTCCGTACTGACTTTTTGTCTGTTGGCACTGCAAACCTTGCGACGGTGGCTGTATTTTCGGGATCAGGTCGAACACCTTGGGCGCTAACAACGTGCCCAAAAAATCGAAGTTCTTCGAAGCCAAACTGGTATTTCTCTGGCTTGATAGTCAACTCTGCCGAACGGATTGCCTATAACACAGACCGAAGGCGCTTCATGTGCTGCTCGAATGTTGCGGCGAAGATAACCACATCGTTCAGGTACACTAAGCAATACTGCCACTTTAATCCGGAAAGTACAGTGTCCATCATGCTTTAGAACGCTGCCGGTGCGCCACAGAGTCCAAAAGGGAGAGCCTTAAATTCAAACAGTTCAGCAGGGGTAATAAACGCAGTCTTCTCGCGATCACGTTCATAAACTTCGATTTGCCAGTATCCACTCTTGAGATCTATTGATGAAAAGAACTTTGCACACCGAAGTTGATCTAACGTGTCCTCGATGCGCGGAAGGAGGTATACATCCCGTTTAGTCACAGCGTTCAATTTTCTGTAGTCGACACAAAACCGTAGCCTGTTATCCTTCTCCTTGACAAGCACCACGGGAGATGCCCACGGACTGTTAGAAGGCTGGATAACATCATCTTGAAGCATCTTTCGTACCTGATTCTTTATAACTTCCCTTTCCTTTGGTGAAACGCGATACGGGTGCTGGCATACTGGCCTGGTTGTCGCGTCCGTTATAATCCTGTGTTTCGTAATCCTCGTGCGCCGTACCTTTGAACTATAGGAGAAACAGCTGCGGAATTACCGTACTAGGTCACATAACTGTCGACGTTGAATCGATGAAAGGTTAGGATTGACAGATATGACGTCGCAGATGTCAGATGTTAGTTTCGTATCGGTTGGTGTATTTTCGAGACTGGCTATTTCTGTCACTTCGCGGAACTTGTCAAGAAAGGCTATGGTTGTTCCTTTTGCAATATGTTGGAATTCGTTCCCACAGTTTGTGAGGAGGATGTCTGCACACCCGTTCCGCAGCTTGATAATCCCCCGTGCCACACAAACACCTTTCTTCAGGAAATCATCCATCTTGTAGTCTGTCACACCATCATATTCGCTAAATGTATCATTTTTGACAAGAACCATTACACTCTTTCGTGGTGGTACCCTTACATCATCATCGACGACCCGTAGTGGATGCTGTATCACTCCTCTGCTCGTTCTGCTCTTATAGCGTGTTCCGTCGAAAATGACACGCTTGACCTCTGCAAATTGATAATGACACCATTAGCTTTTAGTAAATCAATTCCGAGTATGACCTCCCTCGAACACACGGGCAGGACGACAAAGTCACCGACGTAAATGAAGCCCCGTATGACGACCCTTGCGGCACATCGGCCGAAAGGGGTTATGAGATGACCGCCTGCAGTATGTACTTTAGCTCCATTCCATTCGGTCAGAACTTTCCCGAATCGCTTCGCTAATTCATAACTTATCACAGAATAATCCGCACCAGTATCGATCAAAGCATTGAGCTCCGTCAATCACCAACGGCAAGTCTGAAGTAATTTTCCCTCTACTGCACTCATTTACCTGGAAACAGTCGTCGTCGTCACGCTCGTATCGCAGTGGAGGATCTTCATACCTCAGGTTGCCAGCGGTCTCGCCTCCATTGGTCGCCCTCTTCAGTTTCCCGGATTTGGGCTAGGAGAACGATGCCTAGACGTGTTTGGGAAGGGGTGTGGGCTGGACGAGCGGTAGCGCATAGGGGATGGTGAGCGTGGTTGATGACGACGAGGCAGCTCGAAGTTCTCACTAGCAACATAGGTATTCTTCAATATTAAAAGGTCTTTAGCCATTTCGCGGACACGGTGCGTTGATAGCGAATCCCCTATGACCAGCTTGACGATATCGGCAGAATCAGTACAGGTAGCCAGCTTCTCCGCAGTAGAAGCACAAAAACCTACGTGCGGCATCTCGCCATACATCGCTCTTCCGTGGCATTGTCTCTGTCGCGCGAGGTGGAGTGCGTGCTGCTTCTACAATTTCAGGTGGGCTGCGCATTGTCTGCACATAGGTACTTGGTGTCTCGATCGGTGCACAGTGCAAAGCAGGTCGCCTAAGCACCTCAGAGTACGTTGACGCCTGTAGTGTCCCTGGCACATCACTCCGCGGCTCCCGCATAGCCTGCCAAATTTATTCTCGGACAACTTCAGGAAGAGACAGCTCGGGGGTGACATCAGGTGACTACAATTTCTTGAATTCCTCCCTGACAACAGACCGGACGAGCTCTCTAAATGCGTCAAGATTATCCACGACGCCTGCCGAGTAAACTCCTGCTGATGCACCGGGCACGTCGCGGTTGTACTGTCGGGCTCTCTGCTGCAGCGTCGTTTTGATGGTTGTTGCTTCAGACCGAAACTCAGCAACCATACGGGGCGGATTGCGGACGAGTCCCGCGAACAACCCTTGATTTACCCCGTGCATGAGGTGGCGCACCTTTTTGTCCTCCGTCACGCCGGGATCCGCTCGCTTGAAAAGGCGGGACATATCTTCGATGTACATCGCGACTGTTTTGTTCATTCGTTGATTCCGTGTGCAAAGAGCTGCTTCCGTCTTTTCCCGGCGATCACTGCAGTCGAACGTACTCCGTAGCTGCCGCCGAAACTCTTTCCACGACGTCAGAGATGCTCGTGTTTTTCGTACCACACTCACGCAGAGTCTTCCAGCAAATGTAGACGTTGCGCAGCTTGCCCTCCTCGTTCCACTGATTTAGATTGCCCACTCTCTCGAAATGCTCTAACCAGTCTTCCGCGTTCTCGTATGGGTCACCGTGAAACGTCTTTGGAATGACCGGTCAACTTACAATTAGTTGTCCCGGCGTAATTTGGCTCGTCATAGTGGTGGTGTCACTTGTCTCCCTCACTGATGTCCTTGAGACAGAAGGAAGTGGTCCGAATTCTGGCGATTCTCCTCGGATACGACGGCTGACTCGTTGGTGTACCGGTGTAAGCTCCACAGGATGCGGCTGTTCAGTGCTTGGACTTCGCTTTCGTGTGGGGCTCAGAATCATTTACCCCGCCCCTCCAGCAGAAAATGTAGCGGATATAAGAACCTCACAGCAGGGATATCCTGTTTACAAGTTTTAATAAGGGCGAACTTGTGCCCAAGCTAAAGGAGTGACATAGCAGATGGGAAACGGAACCGAACGACCGTAGTCCTCGCGAACCTCTGCCTCGACCACAGTCGTTTTCGTCTTCACGCACGCTGGCCGCTCGGTCGAAGCTCGTGCGAATGCAGGACCCACTCGCCCATTGCGGCTGGCTTCATCTCTTGTAGCAGTGCCGTCAGCGCTTCTCTTTTCATTTCATCTCATTTCATTTATTTACTCTCAAGGCACTGGGCATTACATAGAGGAGTGGGACAACAAATATCAATAAGAAGTAAAACAAAACAACAGGTTAGAATAAATTATAATGCACTTTCAAAAATTATTGATTTGAACGCGTTGGCGTCTGTGATTGAAGTGATCGATGCGGGAAGGTGGTTGCAGTCAGTACATGTTCTAGGGTTGAAAGAGTTGAAGTGCTGGTTCGTATGGCAGAAGGGAACCCCAACCTTGTATTGATGGTCATTGCGTGCTGATATGTAGGCTGGTGGAAAAAACAGTAAATCAGAGAGGGTTCTGTTAGTGTGATAGATCTTATGAAAGAGACAGAGACGTGAATTTTTGCGTCGTATTGAGAGGTGATACAAATTTAGTTGAGCCTTCATTAATGTGACACTTGCAATTAGAGAGTAATTGGACAATATGAAACGTGCTGAGTGATTCTGAATGGATTCAATGTTGTCTATGAGCATATGAATATGAGGATCCCAGATAGACGACGCATATTCGAGTTTTGGACGCACTAATGATTTATACAGGAGAAGCTTTAGGTTATTTGGAGCAAGAGAAAAATTTCGACGTAAATAGCCAAGAGTTCGATTAGCGTTGCATGTTATGTAGTCAACGAGAGCGTGCCATGACAGGTTGTTAGAAATGTTAACACCGAGGTACTTGTAAGAAGATACGTTGTTTAGGGGAGTATTATTAAGTAGGTACGAGTGGGACGCAATTTTTGAAGGGTTACGAGCTATCCTCATTGATATGCATTTATTTGTGTTAAGTTTCATTAGCCAATTATTACACCACAAAGAAATATTGTCTAGGTCAGATTGCAGGGTGTCAGTGTCGTTAGAGGTGAAAATTTCACGGTAAATAACACAATCGTCAGCGAATAACCTAATGGGGGAAGAAATGTTATGAGGCAAATCATTAGTATATATTAAAAAAAGTAAGGGACCCAAAACAGAGCCTTGAGGCACACCTGAGGTTACGGCAGTAGGAGGAGAGTTACATTCATTAACAGTCACAAATTGCTCGCTGTTACGTAAGAAGCACTCGATCCATTTTAAGATGTGTGGGTCAATATTTAGTTTACTTAATTTTAAAAGTAGTAATTTGTGCCAAACTGTATCAAATGCTTCAGGAAAGCCGATAAATACACAATCAATAAAAGAACCACGATCAATAGCAGAGAACAAATCATTAGTAAAGCATAAGAGCTGAGTTTCACACGAGTAACTTTTTCTAAAACCATGCATGTTGAAAGTTAGTAAAAAAAGAAATATTCTCAAGAAAGTTGACTAACTTGGAGTAAATGACATGTTCTAATAGCTTACATGGCACACTAGTTAGTGAGATGGGTCTATAATTGTGGGGATCGTTGGTGTTACCTGACTTGTGAAAAGGAACCACTTTTCCCACTTTCCAGCCGTTTGGCAGGGTACTGGATTCCAAAGACTGTGAAAAAATTCCGCACAGTATTAAGGACGAAAACAATGCGGTGTTTTTGAGAAACTTGGCGTTAATTCCGTCATCTCCGGGGGAAGAAGAAGGCTTGAGATTTTCAATTAATTTCCTTATGCCCTCCCAATCAAGGTGTACTGGCTCCATTAGATCGTGGTTGTGAATAGACAAGTTAGGAACAGTGGTAGGCGCCACGTTTACAAATGAAGATGCGAATACACTGTCAAGAGCTAGGCAACAATTTTCCCTTGGAATAAATAATTCGCTCCCTGAAACTAGGTCAACTTGTTTTTTGTTATTTCCACCAATTACCTGCCAAAATCTACGAGGGTTAGTTACTAACAAAGAAGGCAACGTTTGTTCAAAATATGAGCGCTTGGCAAGTGAGAGTGCGCGTGCGTACTCGTCGGCTATGCTACGATAATCATCCCATCTTTTGATGTTGCTCGAGAGCTTTGCACTTCGAAAGATGCGCTTCTTTTTATTAAGTAGCCGCCTTAAAGTAGGCGTGAACCAAGCAGACCGATTGTTATCGGTTATTTTACGGCGCGGTATGAAGCGGTTGGTAAGTTCTTCTATTTTAGCTCTAAAACGTAGCCAGTTTTCGTTTACCGAGTGCTCAGAAAAGCTAGAAAAAAATCCTGTGAAAATGTCTCCAGTTCAGCATTAATTAACGTGTAGTCAGCTCCCATAATCTCTGATTATTTTTGTAGTTTTACTAATTTTTGACGGCGTGTTTGGTACGAGAAAGTGAATGGCAGAGTGATCGCTGAGACCTGGCACGAGTGATTGATTGATTGATTTGTGGGGTTTAATGTCCCAAAACCACCATTTGATTATGAGAGACGCCGTAGTGGAGGGCTCCGGAAATTTTGACCACCTGGGGTTCTTTAACGTGCACCCAAATCTGAGTACTCGGGCCTACAACATTTCCGCCTCCATCGGAAATGCAGCCGCCGCAGCCGGAAATCGAACCCACGACCTGCGGGTCAGCAGCCGAGTACCTTAGCCACTAGACCACCACGGCGGGTCGGGCACGAGTGACAGAAACTGGATGAGATCAGGGTTATTTGTAAACACCAGGTCTAATATGGTAGAACTAGTAGACGTGATACGGGTTGGGGAGTTAACCAACTGGCTAAGGTTAAACTCTAAGCATGTATTAATAAAAGAGGTGGATTCGGAATTATGGAGCCAGGTAAGGTACAAGGCAAATTCCAATGGATGTCGGGGAAATCAAAATCGCCTAAAAGAATAATATGCGAGGTTGGAAACCGAACATGAAGCATGTTATGGGCATCCTACGAATCTGAAAAAAAACCAGCAGGTACATTAGGAGGCCGATAGCACGCACAAACGAGAGCGTCTTTATTGTGTAGGCGAACATTAACGCACACTAATTTTAGAGGGCAAACTAGAGCTACGCGCGATGAAACCAGATCGTCTGCAACAGCTATGAGGACACCGTCTCCAGAACACGATTCACGATCGCATCGATAAAACTTGTATTTTTTTCACAATTTAAAATTTTTGAGCTGTCTACTTCCGCGGAAAGCCACGTCTCTGTCAATACGACGACGTCTGCAAGACAGGTGTCAACAATCAGAGATGACAGGGCGTCTCGCTTGCCCTTCTCACATTACTAAGCAGAAAGGAACAATTGCGTTTGGCAGTACCACGTCGTGGATTTGTTTTTTGCTACGAAGACGCTTGGACCGACGAGCTAGGAGGACTTAGGTTAGTGTCGTTTTTGTTGTTATCGTCAACTGGAACAACAGACAAGACACGATCAGTGACTGGGCAGTACACATAACTTTTCTTGCTAATAACAACCTTGTTGTATTTTACTGAGTACTTTTGACCGCTGGCTTTACCGAAATCGGTTAGTTTTTTTCCTGGCTGTCCGTGTGGCTTTACAGAAATCTTCGTTAATGATATTGTTCGTACCGCGCAACTTTGCTTTTTGGGAGAAGATGTTATCCCTAACTTTGAATGACGCAAACCGTACGACAACAGGGCGGCACTTGTTTGTTACAAATGCTCCTAGTCTGTGGGCTCGAGATATCGCGTCATCTGAAAGCTGCATCTCGAAAGAACTTCAAAGAATTTTCCTAGCCTTTGCTTCTGTGTCTGACCATGTTTCGGCTGCAGCATCAGTAATTACGCGGAAGATTAAATTGTCTCGACAAGATCGGTCTTCGTAATCGTCAAGTCGTGCGCGAAGAGTAGCATTCTCATTACGAACCACTGACGCACTCCAAACAGAACAATCAGAACGCGATTCCTCGGATACGTTTTCCAACGCCTTTACCTTTTCTTTAAGGTTTGCTAAACGTGTTGTAAGGTCGGACGCTTTGTTATCAAGAACCTTTTGGTTATATTTGACTATTTCAATGGATGCTAGAAGATTGTCGTGCCGCTTATCGAGATGCTCCGTTAGGCGACCTATAGATAATAGGACTGCATTATCCTGTACTTTGGGGTGTGGCTTTGGGGGACCAGAATTTATTTCAACGTCACCTCTTAACAAAAGAAATTTCAAAACATGAACACATTCACCAGCAGTAACCATTAAAACGTGTGGGCATGGGAATAGCAGCAAACATACGTTATTGATATATAGGGTTTAACGTCCCAAAACCACCATATGATTATGAGAGACGCCGTAGTGGAGGGCTCCGGAAATTTCGACCACCTGGGGTTCTTTAACGTGCGCCCAAATCTGAGCACACGGGCCTACAACATTTCCGCCTCCATCGGAAATGCAGCCGCCGCAGCCGGGATTCGAACCCGCGACCAGCGGAAACATACGTTATTACATCTTCTACAGTAAATAGAATAACAACCAACCTGGGTTAAAAGACAGAAGTGGTTTTTAGCGACCATTGTCGCTGCTGCCCTCCCATGCCCACTGAACGGGTGATGCTTCAAGGACGAGCTTATGTAGTCCACCGTTGTCGCTGTCGATGTCGTTGCGGCCTTCCTTAAACGCTCCGGTGTCAAATCACAAAGTTTGCAATGTCTGCCTTACACAGAGCATATATAGCCACAAGGCAGTAGTGGGATTGGGGCATAAATCGGTAGAGGGTCTCTGCTTGGAAGAAAAGACTACGAAGTGGATAGAGACTGGTCCCAGCCCGCCAGTGTGTCAACCATTGCCATCGCATGTAAACATCGTAAATATGCGCAATTATACCTTTCCTTGTAAGATTGCCCTACACTGTGCACCTTGGAAGTAGGCAGTATACATGAGCTTCTTAGTCGTGTTAGCATTTTAATGATGATATCTCATCTCAGTGGTGCATTTTATGTCAACATTTCATTCTGTGCGTTTAAGTTAAGGTTGTCATTTTTATTCGAAGATGTGAGCAAATTGTTTTTATCGAGGACGTTGACTGGAACGAGTTCCAAGGGTATAGGGAATGAGACAGATTTATAATTCGGGAAATCGATTCTGTGGCTTTAAAGCCGGCACACACACGATTAAAAGGCACGCCATAAAATGAGACTATAAATATTTGTAACCAAAGATCAGCAAAATAAAAAACTCCCTCAATAAATAAGTATTTTTTTTCGCATAGGACTCCCAAGGACCCAGACTAACCAAAATTTTGCTGAACCGAACTAAGAACTCGCTCGAACTCAAACTCACCATAGTAAAACTCAGCCGCGCCCACTCGTAATGGGGCTTACCTAAGTATAACTCAGCCGGACTCACTCGGACTCTGACTCACACCTCAATCTGAGTCCTTCAATTCCTCTGATAGACTCATCAGTGAGTTTGCCTAGTTATAATCGAAACACATTTCTCGTTCACGTCACTAGTTCATGAAGAGCTTTTGTGTGCGTTCACGAAAGAGAAATATGGGAGAATGAGGAAGGGGGTTGCTATGCCCGCATGACGATAATAGGGATGATATTTACCAATCTACATAAGAAGAAATCTACAAAAAACATGAATGCAGCGTAGTAACCAGAGAAGACAAGTGCTGGACTTGAAACGAAATGTTATTAAAGAAAGGCCCTACAAAAATGAATCAGGAGCGCATACTTAAAAAGGCTATCTAAAGCACAGTTGCACAAATAACCATACATTTTTTTTAACAAATGTTTCAAGGTGGTGGTATGAAGCAGCCGATATCCATGGAACACCAAAATATCAACGCCAAGTTATTTGTGAGGAAAGCTGGGGGATCACTCATACATTACACTTCGCTCTGTTTTTTTATTTCGAAGGCTTCACGAGTTTCACGTTTAATCTTTTTTTTTTCCTTTACAAATGACATTCAATGATTTGAAAGAAATTCCTTTGTCACGCGGCCGTGTCTGGAGAGATCAGACCGGTCGAAACCTAGTGACACCTATAGGCAGTGTAAACATCTTTTAGGCACAAAACTGACCTCTTCGCTAGTCTCTGCGTCCCCAATTTATCAGTGTCATCGGCAAAGGAAGAAATAGATTGAACGTGAAAATACTGAAACCTTAAACAAACCAAAATGATCAATGTGCAACGCATGTATAAGTGATCCTTCAGTTGTCCTTACAGCTAGATAAGGGAATCGCGTTGCTGGATAGCGGGTGCACGTGGCATTGATCATGGAAGTGTGCGGTTTGTACCATTTTGACACGCTTCTTGCCTTTGTAGTGTTAGGTGTTCAGCTGTAGAACGCCTCAGCCTATTTTTCATGAATGCGCTTCGTGTATAACGCTTTGTGGAGTTTCTGCCATAAACATTTCGCTCGATGTCCTGTCAGGTTGAGCTCCTTAGTTTGTTCTAAAAAATAATATTAACCAACTCACCGAGCACGCTACATCTCTGGTGTTCTTTTTGAAACACTGTTGGGACAAACCGGCATCTGTAGTTAGTTGAATTTATACCGAGATGAAAATTGGTGAAGGAAACGCAGATTACTTCGCCTGTTAGCACGGCGTGGAGCATGGCATGGTGGGCAGGACAAAGCGCGTTGGGAATGCAAGCCCGCGCTTCAGTGTATAGTTCGCTTTTATCTTCTGTGCGTTACTTCACAGTTTACACAAACTTAATTACTTATGATCACCATTTCGTCATATATTGTTGATCTTGCTCTACCTGTAGATGCAATGGGGATCGTTTCTGTTTGATAGAACATTTCGTATATTAATTGTCATTCTACCGTTCTTTGTTCATTAAAGGCCTTGCATGTGGTCCAGTATCCTAACTGATTTTTTGTAAGTATGCCGTAAGTAACTATAGCCCTTCCTCAGTAATAACAATATCTTCCATAAACATCGTGCTTCTATACCTTGCCCGTCCCCAGTTCTGGCCTCCACCTTTCGCATTTGAACTCCCTTTGTTCTTCGACTCACTTGCACAGTCATAATTATGAATATTTCAGTACCCACTTTCCACACTTTTCATCAATGTTGAAATCCCGCCTCACGTATTACATGTTCTCGTCAGCTAGAATTTGTCGAAAGTCATCGCCAAACACCCCCGTTGGCGCTGTCACTGACCGCGATTCACTGAAATATAGTGAACTCAAAATTATCTTAAAATTCTCGTTTAAATGTAATCCAACATTATCAGGAGCACTCTACAAGTTTTCTTTTGTTATAGTTGACTTATTTAACTTGAAATGGCGGGTGAACCGATTTCGATGCGTTTGCAAAGTGGACAGAATGAAGGCCGGACTGGTTACAGAAGGTGCAAAATAAAGGTAGGAAAGCTGAAACAAAAAACAAAATCCTATTTAAATGGCGCGCCGGAAAAACACGTCGGCGGCACCGGCGCGCCAATCGGTTGGCGTCGGTGGTGGCGGCGTACCAAAAATTGTTGGCGGCGGCGCGCTGACCCCTCGGCGCACACCTCTAGTGGCTCGTTCGCTTGAAGGAAGTATAGTGGCTATAAAGGTTTTCCTAGTGTCGTGGACAAGGCGGAGAAGCTGAAAGATTTCACAATACAGACGTCAAAAGACGCAACCGCTCGCTGGCACGCGGCATTTACGTGTCTGAGTAAATGCCGCGTTAAACTCCACAAATGAATCACAAACCAAACTTTGTGATTCATATGTGAAGTTTAACGTCCCAAAATCGCCATATGATTGTGAAAGACGCCGTAGTGGAGGGCTCCGGAAATTTCGACCACCTGGGGTTCTTTAACGTGCACCCAAATCTGAGCAAACG
Organism: Rhipicephalus microplus; assembly: GCF_013339725.1. Classification (NCBI taxonomy): domain Eukaryota; kingdom Metazoa; phylum Arthropoda; class Arachnida; order Ixodida; family Ixodidae; genus Rhipicephalus; species Rhipicephalus microplus. Next base: position 11,916,538 of record NC_051172.1, on the reverse strand, counting down.
GCCCTACAACATTTCCGCCTCCATCGGAAATACAGCCGCCACAGCCAGGATTTGATCCCGTGGCCTGCGGGGCACCAGCCAAGTACTTTAGCCACTAGACCACCACGGTGGGGTGCCAGACTTTGTGGTAACGGTACAAACTCGCTGTGCTCGTCACACATAGTGCCGATAAATTGTAAACGAAGGAAAAAAAACAGACTTTCGGAGTATGCTGCCAGGTTATCTTCATCTGAACAGCTCATACAAGCTTGATATATAGCGCGTATGGAACGAATATTAAGGAGATTCAGGCCTTCAGTCCCAGTTTATTATCATTCTTTTCCACACAGTTGCGTTTGAGCATAAAGACATCAATATCTATATACATTTACAGCGCTTTCCTAAAAAACAAAAAACAACAACCAGCTAAAAAGACGCGAAGACAAGTGTTTTTATGCAGAATGTGGCTGAACACTGAAAAAAAAAAGATGGGCATAGCTCAGTGAAATGAACACCAAGTCATAAATAATAATTAAAAATGAGCATATGCCCGCAATAAATTGAAATTCATGCACTCATGAGGAATACATATTACACATATTGGGGAAACTGCGGCAAGCCAAATGTACATACATTAAGATGAAAAAGGAAAAGCAATAATTAAAAGTCAAACAACAGCTGGATGCAAACTTCGATTTCCCAGTGCCCCTGTTTGCACTGACACATAGCAAAAAGAAAAATCAAAATTGTTGCGTGAAGTTTAAGTAGTGGTTACTGATACCACCACATCTTCAGGTGTTTTTCTTTGTCCAGTTTTGAGGCTACGTTCTTATTCAGTGACTTCGTGAAAAAGTGCAGCCTGCAGGTGAGTGCATAAAACTTTATCACGTCCCCAGTGAGCCACCGCTTATGTATTGTGCAGCTGAATTGTTCGAGTTCACAACCTTGAAGAAAAATCAAAATGCAAGTCGTTCGCGAAAAAATTCCTACAACATCGCCGTTGATCACGTGCTTGAATACTGACATACCGGTCATAAAAATGTCATGAACACACCACACACGTCTCGTCAAGCTTCTTGTCTATTCTCTTGATGTTTCGTGTCCATTCTTGCAGGCGTACTGGGTCCATGGGAGCTCTGAATAAGGATACCTTTTCTTCGCAGGACTTGAATCCGCCTTTGCATAATGGCACGAGACAAGTTCCCTTCTTCTTTTTTAGCCATATGGTACGTTGAAGTGGCTAGACAGATTCGCAGTTGCAGGCGCGCAGAGCACGAACCTCTCAAGACGCAGCTCAAAATAAAATTGTAGAAACCACCGAAGCTCTACTGCTAAATTCCAACAGGACCCTCCCCCCCCCCCCTCCCTCCAACTAGTGATAGCGGCTTTCCCACTCCCCTTCCACGTACGATCTAGACAAGACATACTGATCGTCAAAGTAATTGACACGCTCATTTTCAAGTAAATTTTCCGCGGCTGCTTTCTGCGTGCGTAGAAAAGCGCAATGAAGCGGGTACAGTTCCCAAATTAAGAATTCGTACAGACAGCTCCAAGTAGAAAAAAAAAACAGGTGCGTCCCAGATCTGTTCCATACTTTTTTCATCAGTCTGGCAGTCAGTAGTTGACCATTACAGCCTTTTTAAGCTGAAACATCCACTACAATTGGGGTGCGGTGGGGGGCAGAGAGCACAGGTAAAATTGCATTTTGAGGAAGATGTCTTCCTAAGACAATTAAATTGTTTGCGCGGGGCAACAATACGTCGAACTGCTAGTTTTTGCACCTGTAGAAGGCTATGTGGTTAGTAGAAATTATATTTGTTTTCTTCTATCCCTGCTGCGAAGCCACTAAGCGATAATGTCTACGGTTGAAATGAATGTTTTGGGAAGTAGTTTTGCGACAGGGACGCAGTTTCGATGCCACCAGCTGCAGGCCATCGTCAACCTTCACAACCCCTCACTAGCACGGATGGATGGATGGATTGATTGATATGACTGTACCATTTCGATCGGGCGGTTGCTAACGCCACCAAGCCGTGATACTAAGTCAATCAAAAATTAGATTTATTTTTTTTTCTTTAAATAGAGAGGTTGAGGACTCGTACTTTGCAGTGAAGGGTGTAATGTTCACTCATGCATTGACTTTAGCCACCAATTAGATAACCTCCTTCTAGTTAATTCTACCCGCTCAAACTCTATTTTGCCCTCCCTGTCCCTACACCCCAGTGCTTTGAAAAACTCTGCGCCATCATCCTGAACTACAAGGTGAAGCCTTTTACAGAACATTATCAAGTGTTCGGCAGTTTCTTCCTCTCCACACGCACTGCATACCGTGTCTACCCCTTCGTATTTGGCCCGATATGTCTTTGTTCGCAATACTCCCGTCCTGGCCTCAAACACTAGAGAACTACCCCGAGTATTATAACAAATCCTTTCCTTGGCAATTCCCTGCTTTAAAGTTTGATAGATCTCAAATTGGGACTTCTTAATCTTGCAAATTCTCCACGTATTGGTCTCAGCTTCGTTCACCTTCTTCTTAATCGATAAATATGTTTCGTTTGGCCCCCTGCTGTTTTCTGAGTATTCACCAGTCAATTTTCTAGTTCGCTTACTCCATTTTGTATCGACATTCTTCATGTACAAGTAGCTGAATACCTTCCTAGCCCAACGCTCCTTCCCCATTTCTCTAAGTCGCTTCTCAAATTTTATCTGGCTGCTAGCTTCCATGACCTCAAATGATGTCCATCCCATATCACCTTGTACTCCCTGATTTGGCGTATTCCTGTGAGCCCCTAAGGCAAGCCTACCTATTCCACGTTGTTTAATTTCTTATCTTCCTTGAATTTTCGATCTCATGCACAAGACCGCATTGCCGCCGCGTCAGACCAGGAACCATGACCACTTTCCATATTCCTCTCACAATATCCTACCTATTGTATTTCCACACTGCCCTGTTATTCATAACCGCTGCATTCCTGTACCTTTAGTCTTCACGTATATTTCGTGTTCCCTTAGGTAGTCGGTCCTATTGCTTATCCATACGCCCTGATATTTGTATCTATCTGTTATCGCACGTCAGCAACAGACAGCGCCGCGTCGCGATGCATAGAATTTGGTGGCATAGAATTTGGTACCACTCCTACGCCTGCGGTGAAAGGAGCGGTACGGACGGAAGGACAGCGTTACACGGGCTAGTCAAAGAGCTGCTTCGCATCTAAAACGGAGACAAGCCTTGCAAAGTGGTCTCCGTCCATGCATATGGCATCAAAGGCACAATGCTGTGCCATGATAGTGACTCCCTCCTCTTTATTTTCCGGCTGCGTGTTGGGTGTTGTATTAAGCTAGTGCAGGCTGACATGGCCCCATCCTTAAGTCTGTGCTGCTACGATGCCACGCAGCCCACATCTGTACTAAAACAAAACAAATAAAAACAGATCCAGTGGTATCTGCGTCGATTTTCTTTCCTGGCATCGTATTTACGCCCTGTCCGTGGTAAGTATTCACAGGACGTTGATCAAGCAAGCCACCGCGACAGCATATTGAATGTGTGGTGTCACGCTGCTAAGCTTGAAGGTGTGGGTTACATTACCGACCACCGCAGCTGAAATCCGATTGGGGTGAAATACAAGGAACACATGAAAACCAAGATATATAGGTGCATTGGAGAACCCAGAAAGGTCAAAATTAATCCTGATAGCCCATACTACCGCGTGCCTCAAAATGATATCTTGTTTGGCACATGAAAGGCTAGCTAATATTGATGTTGAACAGACACCTTTCTTATAAGCCGACACATGCAAGCGGAAAAACTGAAAGTGTACGTTAGGTGAACTAAACGACGAGTAAAAATTGAACACATTCGATACTTCTCTAGCTAGACATGAGTTCTGTTGTTACTTAGTCAGGGCAGCCACAGAAAAAGAAGCTTACCGCATCGGCTGACTCCATAAAGCTAACCTTCGAGTACTCCGCTGCTTTGTTCGTAACAAGAACCCTGTTTTTAGCACAAACTAATTTAAACAGAGCCATCTCAGCATGAATTATTTTCCGCGAGAGTATATTTTAAAACAGTTCAGAGGCTTAGGTGAATGTGCCCCACAAAAAGCTTGTCGATAAGACAGCTTGCCTTTATACGTAGCTCTTTGCAGAAAATGTACGCTACTGGCTGTATTATTCGCTTCACGCGATAGCATCAGATGGAGCTTTGAAATCGTGATCATATGGTTGGATGTATGATATTTTTTTTTTTAATCCTGAGGTGCACTACTCTACGCTCTGCAGTCTAGATAAAAAGAAAATTACATAAGCCGTATCCAAAACTATTACGCTCATTAAATTCGACTGTTTCGCCCTGGTTTTCACTGGTGGCCGCCTTCAATATCGAGAAAATATAGCAGACACGCATTATTCGGCTTAGAAACCAGCCCGACACAACTTGACAGGAGAGCGAGAGGAGACCACACCTTGCTCGCCTGCCCTCGTGGATGCAATGCCTGCTTCTTTCCTATTGATATCAATAAGGAGAAACTTCATATTGTTTCATTTGAATTCGCAGCAGTACCGCAAGTGCCCTTTGGTTTTGTTGTGACGATGCGCTCCTCCACCGGCTCTATTATTAGCCACTGTCGTTTGCGGGAGCGGCTGGGAAGTGCGCGCTTTGACCACCAGCGCGGTCGTGAAACTACAGCAATGGTTCCCAATAGACGAGTTGGGAGACATCCAGCAGCTACGGGCGCAAAACAGTTTCATACAAACTGCCTACACGTAAAAAGCAGAAAGAAGGAGGGGCGCGAAACCTCCTCTCTCACTTGTAATATTTCCTCTATGGATATTGAAAATGCAATTAACACGCAACTCAGCGGTTCACCGTAAACCGGAAAACCATTGAAATAAACCATTAGGTGCCGCTCGCTGACATAAGCTGCTTCTCCCATAGTTACTTTGCCTCTTTTTCTTTTTCGCACCTCGACTGCTCCTGCTACAACCAGGAATTTCGGAGGCGCTGTGCACTGCCTTATATAGCAATGGGAGCCCCCCGGCCGTCCCAGACAAGTGTGTTTTGGTGACGTGTCTAACAATTTAGAGTACGTGGTACTCTACAATGGGAGAGCATGAAGCCGTCCCGTAAGCCTCAAACTTGCTGAGGCTGTGCCGGCAATATTTACGCCGTGCACGAGCTCATGGCACCTCCTTAACTACATTTTTACGACATCGGTACCACTAGGAATGCACCTACGTGGCGCGAAAGTCACAGTAGAGAACCTCTATGCTGGGAATAGCTTTCAATGTTGAATTCTGCTTATCACTGCACAAATATTTGCTCCAACCTGAACAAAACAAGCACCCCAAGTTGATGATTGATGATGACATTCAATCCTTTAACTAAGCAAATCACTTCAGCCTTTTTCAGTCCTGCCAGAAACAGACGCTCAAGTATGTTGTCAATATTCTACGAAGAAACGGGGACACCGTGTTCTATGAAACGTGCCATCGAAAAATATGACATTTGTGGCTTTCGTGTGGTAGATGCAAGTCATGCATGTGTGCGTGGGCAATAGTTTTTATTTGCGTATAAATTATTAGTGCCTATAGGGAGCCAAAGCTCAAATTTGCGCAGCGACGACAACGCCGTGCCTGGCTCTGGAATCAAGCTGCGGGGAATTTGAGGATAGCGACGGCCGGGCCATGCAACGCTGCACCAGCGCGCGCTCCTTGCGGCCTCCTCACCGATTGTGAAAGCAATAGGAGATTTTTCGGGTACGTTTCGCCACCCGTCGGTGACAGGGGCGCCGCGACCCTGATCTTGCATCTCCTGCACCGCGTACGCGGCACGAGAGTGTTACTCGACGGGAAACCACGGGATTGGGGTTCACGATGGAAAGGGGGAGAAGTATTATTTAGGATGTGGGGGAGGTAGGGAAGAGTTACAACCATCTTCTTTAAAATAAACAAGAAAACTAAAGCTATCAGACTGCTCATCGCATAATGTAGGTATATGCGTGTGCTCGTAGATATTACCGGCTGAAACAATAAAAACACGGAAGAATCGGTTGACGAGGCACAATGCATGAAGCCTAAAACAACCGGCAACGATCAGAGAGAGAGAGAGACAAACAACGCTGCATCTGTTCTGCCAGCAGAGAGTACCTAATACCTTTGGCCTTTGAATTCGTTGGACAATGAGGCCACAATTAAGAGAGTTCACTTACAGAAAAGATGAGTAGCATTCGATTTGATAACTATTTTCTATTTATTTATTTTTGGGAATGCAACAGAAGTGGTTTTGAGGGCTAAAAGCTGCGGTCTGCTTCTTGACAGCTCTTTAAAATACCTACGTAAGTGGTATCTCTAAAGGTTGAAAAGAACTGCGTATAGGAAGAGGAAGGTAAAGAGGAGAGAGAGAGGACTGTTGCTGCTGAATAACCCCTTGTGATCGCATGCCCTAAGAGCAGTCGTGTAGATTGTGAAGGTGTTAGCACCACCTGGAAGCACGAATTCTGCGGACCTCAAGCTCTATTGCGTTCCTTCGTACTGCAGCCACGTCAATGAAGAATGCGAAGTACGCCAGCTAACGCTCGCCAGCCGCTTGGCCTAAAACTAAAGCTCTCTGGTGCAAAGCTGTTCTGCGCTTTCCTTCGAGTTCATGGAAGAAAATGTTTAGCAAGAGAAACTGACAACGTTCCAACTTTTCGGCAAATAAGCAGCTTTTTTCCCCCAAGAATTCCGCATGAAATATATCGTGGCTTAGTGCTATACTACACAGTAAAAATTTTTACACCCAGAAGGGTGTAAATGAGCTTGTCCCGTGGGCGACACCCTAAGGGTGTTAATTCAGCACCTTCCAAAAAGGGTGCTTTACCATGCACCCTTAGAATAGGGTGTACATGTAAAAAAATTGTAGGGTGTTAAAAAAAACCCTTAAGGAAGGGTGCCTTCGATGTCCATCACTTTTTTAGCACCCTCTGAGGAGGGTGCGAGAAGGGTGCACAAGGGTGTTGAGTGCCCATGGCAGGGGTGGCGAATACTGCCACCTAGATATCAGCATGCACTGATTAAACACTACTTGAAGAAAGTGGTCCTGATTATCGATGGTGCACCACCTGTCGAGCTCCATTCATTGCGTGTGGGCAAAAATATAAACGCGTACAATCGTGTATGAACTTGTGCTGGATCTATATATACTTCAGTGTATATGCATAATGCGCGTTACAGAAAATGAAGCCTTGCTGCCCTTGCATATTGCGTTTATTTATAGGCAAATAAAACATAACTTTTCTTCTGCCATACAACTTTTTCACCAGATATACGTTCATGTATACGTACACTACACATGCAACACCTCAAATGTTTATTATATTTTTCAGTTTCACTTTATTGACAATTCTTTGCAACATACAATTACACTGGTTTCAGTTTAGTATACTGCTTCAAGTACATAGAGACTACAAATGAAATACACACTAATATATCCCTATAATTCTTTCAAGTATCTACAATCCCAGTGGTTTCCAGTTTAATACTCCTTCGTGTACACAATCGGTTAATAGGAATGAAATACAGGCAAATATATACTTATGATTCTTTCAAATATATACAATCACCATGATTTCACTATATATGCCTTCATGTACACAATCGTTCCCAAGAAGTGATGCACACAAAAATATATAAGGATAGTGTTTTCAAATGTATACATTCACAGTGGTTTAAGCTTTGTATTCCTGGATGTATAACAATTGGTTATGAGAAATGATGTACATGCAAACATATACGGGTTTTCGCACATATAACTTAAGCGAATACTTAAGAAACCAATACAATGATCAGAAACACAATATGCTAAAAACGAACACAAAACTGAGTCAGGACACACAAAAAACAAAAGAGGTAATGCAATATTATGGCTAATGACACAGCTGGGTGACTTTATGCCAAATGTCCCAGCCATTTTGGCAACCATCTCAAATGTATTCGAAAAACTCGTGCTGCATTGAAAATAGTGAACTTCTGGAATATTTAGGAGAGGAAAAATATTTGGTCACGTGGCTGCCTTCTGAACTTTCTGGAATGCCGTCTAGGTGTTGTATGTGAAAAATTTTATTTTAAAAGCACCGCTCCTTCTTTCCATACGAAACTTGGTCTACGTGTTACGTAACAAGAGCTTAATTTGGGAGAGTTGGTTCATCGTGGTTGTGTGCTAGTCACAGCGCGACAACTTTAGGAAGAGACAGAAAGGACAGGAAAGAGCACAGACTGTCAACTGAATTTAATGAATGTGCTACGAGCGCTTTTATACGGAGTACAAGAACCGTGTTCTTGCGCGACGACACGTGTGAGCACTACAAAATAATTTTAACTGTGAAAAGAATACTCCCTCTCGGAAAGGATAAGTGAACGTGTAGTGATGCACTGATCATTGGTTTACCTGATAAAAAATATTTCTACAAACGTTAAATTGGCATTAAGTAAACCTATTCTCGTGACGAATGGGGCAAGATTGACTATTCCTGTTGCTGTTTAGTACACACACTTTTGAAAGCTTGCAAGGGGTGGAAAACAACACGCTAATATCATATCTGCTGGCTATTTTTCTAGTTGTGAGACACGTGATGTGGTATAACATGCAAAGGTTTTGGTCATTGTTTTTTGTTGGTCCTGTCTTCTTTAACTTTACTTTCTGCAGGAGGGTTTTGCAAACGGGTGTGAAGATTCTGTTGGGATACCCAGCATCTTTTAGTCTTTTAATCTGGTTTTTAAGCCTGACCTCACCATTGTGCTAACATGACTTCTGAAGGGTGGCCTGAATACATGTGGTATCAATTCCTCTTTCTATTAATTTTGAATGCCCACTATCAAAAGGCAGAATATTCTTAGCACTCCTGGGCTGATAGCACCAGCCAATACCCCAACAGCATCATCACACTTGTTTGCGAAACCCTCCTGTAGAAAGTAAAGTTAAAGGAAACAGGACCAAAAGAAAAAGAGAATGACCAATCACCTTTGCATGTCACATGGTACTACGTACATAAGGTGTCTCAAATTTTAGGAAAAGAGCCAGCAGATATGACATTGTTGTTTTCCACCCCTTGCAAGCTTTCAAAAGTGCGTGTACTTATAGCAACAGGAATAGTCAATCTTGCACCATTCGTCACTAGAATAGGTTTACTGAATGCCAATCTAATGTGTATGAGATACCGCTAACACGTGGAAAAGCAAACATAGGTCAAACTGGGCAATGCTTCAATGATCAAGCAAGACAGCATGCTTCAAAAGTTAAGAAGGGCTATAGTAGTCTCATGGCCAGACACCGTAAAGAATGTAAGTGTAGTCCTAGGTTTCATAAAACACGGTTTTTGAAAAAAAGCAAGCAGAAAAATGAGAGATTTTAGAACTCTTTATCAGGAAGGCCAAGGATCAATGCATCAGTACACCTTCATTTATCTTTTCCGAAAAAGAGTATTCTTTTCTCGGTTAAAATTATTTTGTCATGGTCACACATGTGTTGTTGCAGATGAGCCCTGGTCTTGTGCTCAGTATAAAAACGCTCGTAGCACCTTCAATAAAATTCAGTTGACAGCGCTCTTTCCTGTCCTTTTTGCGATAAGATTTTATTACAGAAAAGAATTTCATTTTCTTACAGTTTAGGTATAATGATGAGTTTTCATTGTATCACAACATGGAGCAAATTGCATCTCAATACGTACAAAATTCACGATTTTGTGAAATTCGTGATATTTTCTCGTAAATTTCAGCAGCTTGAGAGGTATAAAGATATTTTTTCCTCAGAATATACCTTCTGTGGAGTAAGTATTCACTGCTCAGATATTCATACAAAGTGCAATATTGCAATAAAAAATGCAAACATAACACATTTTGGCTTTATTCTTGGAAGCGAATGTGGCAAAAAAATTGCACTATTATTATTGAGCTTCAAATACCTTACAGAAGCACATTTACTTAACAGGTAGACCGAATTTGCTTTAGAAAAAATAAGCGGTAGTTTTAAAACAAAATTTTCCACAAACAGCACACAGACGGCATTATGCCAGGAAGTTATAAGCCAGCCACATGAACAAAACTTTTTTTCTCGCTGAAGTATTCTAGCAGTTCACTGTTTTCAACGCAGTAAGTCAGCACATTTTTTTTTTCAAATACAATTCAGATGGTCGCCAAAGTGGCTGGGACGTTTGGCATGGAATGGTCCAGCTATATTTAAGCAAAATAACTTACACAAATAACAATATTTGTTCATCTACCATGACCACACTAGAAAAAGTTGTTCAGGCATTGTGACACTAAAATTTTCAGCGTCGTACTGCCTGAACAACTTCTTTGATAAACTCCAAACTCACGCCGAGAAAAAGCCGCTCAATCACGGTGGTTGTTAAAGGCCTTGCGGCCGTAGACAATGTTGAAAATAAAAAAAAATCAACTCATCAGTGCTGTCACTCCTTCCTTCTTCGTCATTACTGACACGGAAGATTTTTCCGTTATCCATGTGGAGGTTCAGGAAGTAGGCTTGCTCTAGGCTGGGTCCAGGGTAGACTACGCAGGACGTCAGCGGCACCCTCTCATCCTGTAATAAGAACAAATATGACTTCTCATAAAAAATTTTCGTGCTGTTCTGGCAGCACCATATAAAAAGAATGTGTAGTGTGTATCCTTCGAAATGGCGTGTAATTGACATAACACTGAACTCGAAGCATAAAACCTATACATTCCAATAATTTCGTATGATAATGATAAGAGTTTTCCAGCATACAGCGAATTCCCGAAATCAGGTGAAGTGTAAGACTACAGCTCAAAAATGGCACTTACGAAAGCCTGAACTCACTTAAGAATCAAATTCCTTCTAGGGTAGTGAGCCAGTGTGAAAAACAATTCTTAAAGTACAACGTTTAGAACATGTAGCATTAAGCAAAACGCACAAGAAACTTACCTCTTCATGTACAAACAGTGAAGACATCTCTGCTTTCTCTTTTACATGAGAACAAATGATCTTGGGCGTGGCACTAGCGAAGAGGTCTGCAAAAAAAAAAAGCAAAAGATTTACTTACTTAAATCACGCCTCTAACAATCTGAGGAATTGTTACAAGTCACCAATCAGTGCAATTCTGACTGCCTCTATAAGGGCATCAAAAATGAACAATTTTCTCGTTCTGTCTACCCTCACAAGACGCTCCGTCAATGGAATCTGATCCAAATTTGACGCTGTGCTTCCTATTTGCCTGCTTTCTAGACGTAGGGCTGCGAACATGTGTTTTGTGCACCTAATCTAGCACAGAAATTCGTCATCTATAATTCAATCATCTTAATTCATTGTAATTTGATGAAAGATGTGATAGCTCGTCCAGTTTTCAAAGTGTTGCGGGCCTGCAATAGGCACTGCCTTGCACGTATGAAAGTACTTCTTTTAAAAAAAATTTAAAGCTTGCTTTCAGAAAAAGCGTCTGGCATATTTCGACAACAAAGCCCATCCTCTGATGGCAATCAGGGGCACGCTATTAGCGATTATTGACTACGAGATTTACAAACGTAACCCGTGCCTAAATACTCAGTTAAACACAATCACGCAAGTAAGAGCGCTCGAACGACACCAACGCGCGCGGACGCCGACTACGTTGCAGCAGCCATGACTTATGCTAGAGCAACCGCACATAGCTCCAACAGTCACGTATACTCTCTCGATTCTGTTATAACGCCGAACATTATTGCAGATGAAAGCGAAGCACGAAAACAGCAAACAGAAACGAGGGAAAACAACGCACGGCGATGGCCACAACAACGCGCCTTTGGAAGTCTGCTAGATCTTTCCCTGTTGCTGGTGGAACTTGTCCTAAATAGCTTAAAAGACCGAGGCGCACGTGCTGGGAGCATCGCGGCATATCAGCACCTCCAACTATACCGTCTTTAAGCAAAAAAAAAAAAAAGCCATTTCGTACAGTGCGCCTCTGTACGTAATTTTTGCTTTTTCTTTCTTTTTTTACGCTTACACCTACAGAAGCGCGTTGCACATTTGAGTATTAATAGAAATGTTATTACGATGTAGCCCAAAGCACATCTTAAAACAATATAACAATATCAATCACTTTGTGCAGTGTAGAGACAATGTGCGATCAGCAACTAATACCGCCCTTGTTAAGTGATCACATCACTCACTGTATGAGTGATGCAGGCACTTACACAACATCGCGCATAGCAGTGTGAATTCGTGAAGTCACACGTTTAATCGGGCATCTGCAACAGGCCCGCGAACGCATGCTGTTGTAAATGGCTGGCAGCCTACTTCGGCAGAGCTGCTGCAGGCGCCCAGCTAGCGCTGTATGATTACTACCTACGAAAACAGTACACTCACCGTTAACAGGCCCACGTTGTCCGTGTCCGCCACTCCATGAATATTCCTTAATCCGAGCGTCACTTCGAACACGGTGTCATGCGTGACCACCATTGAATATGCGCCTGTTCGCTAGAACACACACAGCGACCAAGACCCCCGACCAACGCAACGCATTTGAAAGACTGATGAGACAGAGAGGGCAACACTGAGAGAGAGAAGGAGGAGGCACTGGCGGCGGCGTGGCGGCGCCGCAGCTGTCGACGCAGGTGTTCGGTGACGCAACTCTTCGCTTATCTACGCCGCCGTTGTGGGAGCAACGCTGGCCGGGCTGAGCGTGAGCGGGGGGGGGGGGGGGGGGGAGGGGCGGGAAACCCGCCAGGACGGCGCCGAAAGGCAAACGCTATGGCGCATACGGCGGACGGCCGTTCAACGCGGAATGACTCCTTGTAAACGGCCACTCTCCTTCCAGCCAGTCGCACAGCGACGCAGGTTATTTACCAGCCTCGGGTTCTTTGAGTATTTTGACGGAATGCGATTGCAGTGGGCGAAAAATAGTGAAGCAAAACTTGCGCAAAACAGAGTGCACCGTGGAATGGCCAGAAACAATAATTATTTCGTCCTCGGTGGCATTAGCGGGAGAGCATCGCTACACCTTTTTCCAGAGAAATTTCTTTTTGCTTGTCTGTGTCAGGCGATTCCGCGTATGGTGCCGCAAACACTGAATGCGTAGTCGAAGCTGGAACAAATTAATCCACAGTAGCGGATGTTTAGAAGGCTTGTCATGCACCACGAAACGTGCCGAGGTTGTTGTAACAAACTATTTGCTGACCACATGATCAGCACATAATTCCATATGGTTGCCCAATGAGCTAGCTAAGCACCTGTAGCAAAGGCAGGGCACGTTCTTGTTAAACTTTGTTAATATAAACGATGGTTGTGCATAAGTGCAGTGACAGCTTTCCGTGTGACTTGGTCATAACCCACGTTTTCGAGCGTAGAAGCGCCTCAACGGAGCTAATCAGTTACCACAGCAAGTTCGTAAGCAATGATGAGGTACGAAAATGTGCAGCTGTTTTCCATGTACTGAATAGTTAGTGTACAGTGCCTTGACCACCGCCATTTCATAAGCCACCTCCCATATAGACTCCCAGTCTGAACAGGTGTGGGACCTTAAACACTAAGAAGCAGTGCCCCCCCCCCCTCGCACACACACACGAAATTTGAGGGCGCACGGGCTGATGCACACGCATACTTATTCACAGGCGCCAACACACATACACGTATACACACAAGCGGCCACACACACACGCGACCGTAAACGCACGCATGCATGGGCGTACACATGTGCACAGGCACGCTTAACACAAGCACGGACTCGCACATACACGCTCACGCACACATGCACGGGTGTACACACAATCGCGTTTACACGCACACACACCCATACTCGAGCGAACATTATTTGTGTGTATATAATCCACAGCAAACATGCAGCTTATAACCAACGCTAAGGAAAGCTTTCGTAACATGGATTGCAGTTATTTGCCATTATAGATGAAACGCGATTTGCTTCTGCTGACATTCTGCTGTATTCGGAGAGCACCTTCACACATTCTAAGTCAATTAGGCCGTCATTTAACGCAAGGTCCACGTATTCGTGCAGTAGCTGCGCTGCTCGGCCGCTAATCCGAAGGTCGCGGGTTCGATGCCGGCCGTGGCAGTCGAATTAAGGCGGAGGCGAAAAGGTAGAAGCCTTTGCACTGTGCGATATGAGCGCTCATTAAAGAACACCAAATGGTGAAAATCTCTGCAGCTTTCCACTACGACGGCCCTCATAATCATATCGAGGTTTTTGAGACGTAAAATCCCAAATATTATAATTATGTGTTCTTCTTATGCTGCATATTCCATCTGATGAATCGGCACCTACACCCTTCTCAGGCACAAAAGCACCCTTAGAGCCTATTTTAGGGTGCTATCGAGGCAAGCACCCAAACAAAGGGGTGCTTTTTTTTCAATCGACCATTTATGGGTGTTAAAGGGTGTTGCAAAGGGTGCTTTCTCGTAAAAGCACCCTTTTTACACCCTTTTGGGTGCAAAAATTTTTACTGTGTAATAGTCGTTCACGCGTGCAGGTTTCTACGAACTTTGATTGGTTGTTTGCCCCCGGTTCGTATATAGTCGAGCAGCAGTGGCACGCGGGCGCACACGGAAATTGATTCGTTCTCAATGCTCAGCGGAGTGCGCCCTCGCTCGCGTTCAGAGAGCGTATGCATAAGCGAAAGTAATTTGGCTCGCGGTGCACATCAGTTAGCTTGATTGAAGAGAAGGCTCAGCAACAAAAGACAATTAGGACCCCCTTAAAAGAAGGTTGGCCGCTGCAGTCGCCGTGTAACGCTTGCATATTCATACATCGACGTTTTACTGTACGCCGCGTCAATTGGAAGGCAATGATGAAGTTGGCACCGGTTCCTTCGCGATGTAGCCTCGATCGAGGAAAACGTGGGCTCTCCTTTGTCGGGCCTGCACGCACATGTGCGAGGCGTGTTTTACAGCATGCGCTGGCTGCATTTTACGATCTATATCGGCCGCGCCGCGTAACGCTCTTTCTCGCACGCGAGAGGTGCGCGGGAACTAACAATGGGTCTATGTAGTATTGCCTATATTTGCGAGGCTCTATTTCTTGTTTGTAAGCAGCGGTAGGTGCCGTCGACATACTGAGGTGCTTGCGGCGACGTCGTGGCGCATGGAGGAAGGAAAAACGTTCCTCCGTGGCGCAACCCGTAACCATAGAAACGCCGCCATTGTGCCCAGTGAACATGGCCGCCGTTATCTCATTTCCTCCACACTTTTCACGTAGCGCGCCGGCTGGGCATGCCCATGGAGTTTCCTAAAATTAACTAGAGGGGACTCTGGCGCTGCAATCGTTCAGCGACCATGGGAATGATGGGTAGTACACACATTTGCCTAGTCTTCGTACTTGCGGGTGGAGAATCGTACTTGCGGCTTCGTTTATTGCTGGTTATGATTTCGTTTTAAAGAAAAAAGTGACCGCTTTTGAACTTCGTGATCTGATTTGAAAAGGCAAGCTTTAAAGAAATAAGGTAGTGAAGCACAACCGCTGAACATTTGCTGATTTTTTTGTTTCGTGAGAAAACAGCTCTAAGCCACACGAACACACACGCGGCCAGAAGCAGGCCAGAAGTACGAAGATTAGAAAAATGTGTGTACTACCCATCATTGCCATGCTCGCTGAAGCGCCGTGCATTGCAGCTGCCGTAGACACTAGCGCCACAGTTCCCTTTAGTGTATATTGGGAAACTCTATGGGCATGCCCTCTCCAAGGTGCCCTCTCCTATCTTTCCTTCCTCCGTGTCGTGGCGCGTCGGTGCCGCGAAGCCCAAAGCTTGCTACCGGCCTCTATGATCACGTGACAACAGGCACAGCGGCTTCAAAGCTGCCTCCGAGCGCAGCGCCAACTTTGCAGCTGCCGCACCAGTTGTAACGTGGTCATAGATAGTGGTGGTGAGCTTTGGACTAGGCGGAGACTACGCGCTGTGACGACGGTGCTATTTTTGTTTTGTTTATTTAATACATACTGCGGACACGAAGACCATGCAGGGTAGGCAGAACACAATCAGTTAACAAAAGTAAAGCAATATGGTAATCTGAACTACACAGTCCTGAGCAAACAACTGTAAAAAAGACCCTGAAAAAAAAGCAAATTCATTTTAAGTAACCCATGCTAAACAATGCAGGTGTACAAAACAATAAAATTATAGAGGTTTGTCAGTCAGTCAGTCAACAAACTTTGTTTGGGTCCTAAGGAACTACAGAATCGTAGTTGCGGACCGCGCCCACGGTGTCGGACGACCATGGTCCTCCGCCCATGGATCAGTTATTCCAATCATTAATGGTGCGCGAAAAAAAAAAAAAGAATGTTTGAATATGTTAGTTCGTGCAAAATGGGGTGTTAGAGCATTTGGGGGGATGTCGACGAGTAGGCCTCGCCAATAGTGGACTGAAATATGCTGTCGCGTCGAGTGCGAGTTTATTAGCGATTGAGCAACTATAAGTGCCTCAGTATGTGGACGGCGCCTATACCGCTGTTCACAAGCATGGAACAGGTCTATAGACAGTCAGGCGCGCGGCCTCCGACCGTATAGACCGCAGGCTCGGCAGCCGAGGCGGCAGGCCAATCCATCTCCGGCTTCCTTTTAATACGATCTTTGTTGGCGATTGTCCTTAGCTTGATGGATTCGGCCGCCAAGCGTTGCCCCCCGTAGCATGCCGTTCGCTTCGCTCGCGTGGGCTTTCTTTCTTTTTTTAATCCTTCGTATTCGATTTATTTCTCTCGCGCACGCATCGCATAGCCCGGTCGCATGTTGTATAGGGGCCTCCGTGAAAGCGCCGCTCACGGCAATTAGGGTTTGGTCACTAGCTCCCAGCCGGAACGAATTTCCCGCTTCGTTTCTATTAGGGACCGATGACCGATTCGGATAATCCTCGCCCTCTCTCCTCTCACCTTCTCTCCTGCGTGCTGACTGTGTGTGTACGACATTGGTGAGGAGGAAGGAAGGGATGCTGTGCCCGAAATGGTCTTTAGAGGAGGTCTCTTTTCGTGCGGGCCGTACTCGTGTCATTTCTCTACGTACGTTATGTATGTGTGCGTTTGCGGGTCTAAAGGAAGTCTCTCACGTTTCCTCTTGTCCGAGCCCCGCTCTTGACATGCCCGCTAGTGTCGCAGTGCAGCGGGTGGCGCACCTTTGATTCGGTCGCGCCTTTGCTAATGGCACTTTATTTATTTTTTTTAAGTGACCGCCGCGTAATTGAATTCCGTCACGCCACGAGTTGCCGCAGTGGTTGTCGTGTTGTGCGAGAGTTTGCCCTTCGGGTGACGATCGTAATAAGGCTGGTCCAATTGTCAGGTGGCCGGCTGTCTGGGCGGCCTCTTACGCCAGTTCGGCTCTGGTTTCTCTTTCAATCTGGGTGGCTTTGTCGTGTGTGTAATTGCCGTTTTGCTTCTTCGCCCAACGAGGTTTATTGTGGTAGCGTTCTTCCTTGCAGGGGCAAGCTGAGCATTCTTGTTTTAATTTTTTTTTTAATTTTTTAGAGCTATGCCTACCTTCCTTCATTTCGAATATTTTGTGTTGGTCTGGTTCGTATAGTGCGTATTGCTTAAATATTGCCGTCCATTTATAACGAAGTTCTGGCGTCTATGCAGAGGTTATTGCTTTTATTTTTATATGTATATGTGCTTTCACGTTGCTTCGAGAAGTGCTATGTAGTAAAGGTTTCATGCATATTGGTCATATTACATCTTTCCTAAAAGTAGAATACGCTATTTCTGGTGTCTATTACACTTGTTTTGAGCAAAGGAGTTCTCCATAACAGAGAAATGAAAGACTGATTATCTGAGGGACTTTTTTTTTTTCAGTTTGGCAATGCTCTGAAAGATGGTGCCGTAGAAGGTCAAAAAAAAAATGTGGCGACGTACCCCGTAACACGTACGGTTCTCGCGAGCTCTGGTGATCAGACAACAGGCTTCTAATATTCCGGTTTCTCCACTTGGTACGCAAGCAGTTCAGTCTGAGCCAGAGGTCTGGGATATTAGTTTATTTTATTGTTTTCGTATATAATTTTTCGGGTGTGAGGTGTTCCAAAACCGCCACATGATAATGAGCCACGCCGCAGAGCAGGGCTCTGCGAATTTGCACCGTCCGGTGTTTTTTTAATTTTATTTTTTTTTACGTGCACCGGCGTATAGCGCACGGGCCTTTGGCACTTCGCCCCCAGCGAACAGCGACCGCCGTGGCCTGTTCCGAACCGTGACTTTCAACGTCACTGTTTTCTTTTCATACAGGCCTTCTTCATACAGCCCATTACTACAATAATCCAATAAGTGCAGACGTGGTTGAACAACTGACCGCTCGACCGACCACGCCTTATCCCATGCGCAGGAGATCGAAAGCTTCTATCTCATTCTCAATAGCCCTTCTCAAGCTCTATTGTGTGGATTTATTCGTCCATTGCCGATACCATACTGCCAATTACCATCATGTATACCCGTTGCAGGGCTGCCATGCGTGACGTGTCCAGAGACCGAGCGGACCTGTCGTCACTTGCAGCAGGTGGCCAAGAGGTACCTGTCGCGCAGTGCATTCAGTGTCGTGTCTATGCGGGACTGTTTCCGCGACACTTTCCGGCCGTTCGACCTGCGAGCCAGCCGAGCCGCCAGTGAAGGGGCACTGCTCGACTAAGCCCCTACACCAGTGCACCGGTAGCACCTCACCAGACAGTGCGCACTACAGTGGTAGATCTGCGCTCCTCTGCGCGCTAGCAGTACGCTGTCTTGGCGGTTACATCTGGTTTACATGGCGGCCTGTAAGCGATGATTACTGGGAGTGCATTTAAGTTGACCCATCAGCTCATTGTATGCAGCTGACTCGATATGCTCAGCATGCGCAGCCCGCCATTGCCTTTCATGCGGTTCTGACTAAAACCAATGAAAGGAAACGTATCTTATACAGCGTTTATATAGCTTCGCTAAAATTTTTGTTTTTCATTTTGTCCTTCACTGCGTTGAGTGTTTAGCTGCGTGGTACCACACAAGCTTTTGCCTTACTCCCAGCCCAGTGGCTTTCGAGAGCTTTTTGGGGTGGCTTGTTGGTCGACTGCTCTTCGAAACTGTATCGCGATTCTGTCAGCAGGGCTCTAGCTGGGTTTTGTTGTATAAAGTGTAGACATTGTGCAACCACTGTCGACCAAACTTGTGAACGCAAGAAGTAATGACGATGTCCTTATTTGTGTACGGTTGTATTCGTAAATTTTAATGCGGTGTGGCTGTTTAGTCTCAAAGTGTTTTAATTACTTTGTAAACTTGCCGTGGACTGTGTTTTACGAGAATAATTATAGTTTACACGAAGACTCACGGCATCTCCGAAGTTGCGATGTACGCTCGAAAACTCAACCTGCCAGCGTGAGTGCCCCGATTTTTACATTTTCGCCAGTATCGAGCGTTTGGAAGCAGTGTTTTTCTGGTTTAGTATTTATGACTGCGTGATTTAGCAACTTACAGATATATCTTTATGTACGGTGTCTGCGGATAAGCGCGTTCTTTTAACCCTGCAGTCCGTGTCTGTTTTACAATATGTTTTTTTTTGTTCTGTTTTGAAATGTTGCTTCAATGTACAATGACTGTAATATACGAAGCGCGAATGCATTTGTATCGATAATTTCTCACGGCACGTTAGTATGATGTTACAGATGTTGCATGCTCATGTACACCGTTTTACTCTTGATGATGTAATAAAGATATGTTTATTACATCGCATATCGTGGTTCGTGTTCTTGGTTGGGCTACCTACTGAGTAGGTAATCTATTACCCTTCACTGCATTCAAGAAGTTGTTTATGCGTTCCAATAATGGAGTATCTATCACGCATATAACCCGTGTAAATATCATATGGTGGTTTTGGGACGTTAAACCCCACATATCAATCAATTATAACCCGTGTAAAAATAAACACTGGAGTAAGCGCCCCAACCATTGTATACACTGTCATCGTCGTCGTAACGTTCGACATAATTGTTGAACGCATAATCTAACTGTTCATTCACTGCACGTCGCGTTTTACTCGGCCGTGAAGCATGGTCTGCCTAAGCTGCGTTCACTGGACGCACCAAATCTCGATTCGAGCCTGCGGATTGCGTACTACGTTATCATACGTCAGCTGTTTCCGCCTCGGTCCACGCGGAGCGATTCGTGAAACGACGGAGACCCAGGTCACGGTTGGGATCTTCGGGGAGCAATGCCGGAATCTTCGCTTGTATAGCGTGAATTCTCCCCTGTCTTGTGAAGGCTGGCTCAGAATCAAGTCGCACGTCACTTGAGTTGTTCGTCCGCTATCACGTCCGTCGTGTAAACACAGCTTTAGAGACAGATGAAATGTGCTGAACGGGCATACTTAAATAGTTAAAATCCACCTTGTCACAAACTCGTCGACTGTGACAGCGGGTTAGCTCTTCCTAAATAATACTTTCTAACATTGCCGTATGCGCTATAAATTTTTTAAGGTGTCAATAGAAAAATGAATAGGCCTTGTGTCTACTTCCGCGATGTGAGGCATTAATCGTCATCATCGTGACGCTATTCGGTGTCGAATTCGTGCGGTACGATTAATTATGAAGTTGATGCATCGTGAGAGCTGAAGGTCTAGCTAGTACTTGAAGTGGGGGCGAAATGGGCGTTAGTTTGACTTCAATAATGTTATTAATATGCGGGGTCTTACGTATTGAAACCACGATGTGATTATGAGCCACGCCGTTGTAAAGGGCTCCGGATATTACGACCATTATGGCGTTCTGACACATGCCCACAACAAAACAGCCTTAAATCTCTCTAGTCTGTCCAAGTGAACCAAAACGTCACCAAACGCCCAGGGCTAGACCCCATTAAAGGGGTACTGACACGTTTGGAGGGGGGCGAGTTCACACTGCCTTACAAATCTCCTGTTACAGAGACGGCTCTTAGCAAGTGTAACGCTCAGCAATTGCTGATAAGATATTTAATTTTTAAAATAAGGTCAATTTTCTCGTGGCGCGCCTACCAACATCGACACTAACTTGACATCAGGCTACAGTACTAATCCTGGTGACTTCACGCAGCCGTCTGGCAAGCTGTGATGATTTGAAGCACCCGGAAAAAAAAAATGGCAGCTTGCGCGTCGCCTTCTCGATCGTCTGCTCGCGCCGTGCGATCGTGTGGTCACTGTCATCCAGCGTACCTGTGAGCTTTCGGAGTCTTCCGAAAGCTCACAGAATAGTGTACGTACGCTTCGTACGCTAGTGTGTGTACGCTTTCGGAATAGCGTACGTGCACGCGAATGCAAGATATAAGCTGATCAGATGACAAATCAATCGTTTGATTTCGAATTTGTCGTCATGGCGCCAATATTTTGTCCTGTGAAGTTTTGCGCCAGTTAAAGGGGGGACAAAAATTATGGACCATCTCTCCGAAGAGAACACTAATTGGATTCGAAGCAGCAGCAGTGCGCACAGTGTTGACCCGGTCGAAACGGGCGTTGACGCGGGTGCTGGAAGAACGCTTTGAAGCGAAACTCGCTGTAGCGTTTACTCGAGTAAACGTTTGTTTGAAGCGCAATGACGCGGGAGGCGCGTTGGGCTTCATGTAAGTTTCATTATAGCCTTTGGCAAGACTTCGCAGTCGTTGTTTCTTCAGATGGAACCGGAACAAGCGCGCATTTCGCCTCGACTACCACGGCCTTGTGATCAGCGAAGTGCACGCTGAGAGGTTCCCGCAGGCACGCGACGTTGAAGTAACAGCTGCGAGTGCTGCGGGTCAGGGAGAGAGTGTTGTCAGCGTGCACCGGCGAGGAAAATGTGACGTCAACGCGCAGCTGTGGCGAGATCTACTTGGCACCGCTCCAACGCGTTGCGGCGTGTTTCGTACGGACGCACGTACGTATGGCGTTACACACGTGAGTCAAAGAGCTGCTTCACATCTAATAAGTGCAAGTTGCACCAATTCCCGTCCGATCCAGCGCTGAGTCAAGCGTGGGTCAACTTCGTGCGTGGCGGCCGAGGCGGAGACGGGACGCCAACCAAGCGGAGTTTACTCTGTTCCCTGCACCTCACTCCGGACGCGTACACGCTCAACATGCAGTTGTTTACTGACTTCGGATTGTCGACGAAAAACCTGCGCTTTGAAAATTATGCCATCCAAACGTAGTGCCCCCCAGCTGTGACAGTTCCCACACGTGTTGCGTGCAGCAGACGATCGAAGAAGCGATGCACAGACAAGGATGCGTCATGAAAACGTGCGCGTGCACATACGCACTGCTCATACCATGTCATGACGTCAGGGTACACAAGAAACTAGCTTTTAAAGGGGCCCTGCAACACTTTTTGAGCATGGTCAGAAAACACTGCCGTTTGGTATCAGAGGCTCCCGACAACACGCGAGCCAAATACTATAGCGCAGCACGTGGCTGGAATTCACAATAAATTGTCAGTCAGCTAAAAATTGCTTTCTTTTCTTTCGGCAAATCACGGAATATGCCCCAAAATCACACGTAGTAAGCCCATCTATCAGCCATTGGCTGATTTGAACATGGTGTGCTCGCTAGTTACAGAGATCTCAGTGGGAGGCCGCTACTTGTCCACGCGTGCGCGCGCGATCAAACTGAAAAAGCCGCGCATTCGAAGAAAAAAAAAAAGAAGAACGTTCTCTAGGTCATGAGGCGCGCGTGACGTTTTTCTGTGGCCCTGCCATCCCTCCCCGCTTAGCTTCCAGTGCTTTCGTCGGGACGAGAGAATGCGAAGGCAGCATGCGACAAACCTATAATTGTAACTCCACTCGCACTGGACGAATTCTTAACATTTTTGCGGCGTTGAATTCGTGAGGCAATAAGCTCTTCCAGTGAATTCATCCCATGGTTCCTTGAAAAAGTGTTTCCGGGGCCTCTTTAATAGTACGCTGTAGCTAATTTTTCAAGGTGCACTCACGCATACTGGTACATTTTCTGCTCGCTCGGGGCCTTGGCCTATCATTTTACGCAGGAAAACAATAGAGGAAAGATTTCGTGTTACTACCCATTTCAAGTTTTAAAGGGGTGCTGCCCCTTTCAGTGAGGAAACGTGGCCGATCGGTAGTTGAGGCTCTCAAAACATCTGAGCCTTACATTAAGCCGCAGCACGCGGCCTGATATTTATATTTAGTTCACTTACAACTAAACATTGATTCCTCTCAATGATCTCATATAACCCAAAGTTTACGACCAATGGCCGATCTGGGCGTCGTGAGCTACATAGTTACCGTGGCCGCCGTGTGATGACGCGATGTGTCCGCTCGTGGTTTGACTGAAAGCAAGCCCTGTGCTCAAAAATGCAGTCACACTTTTGCCAAAACGTGATAGCAATGAATGTCATAGCAATAGATTGAAACGAAACGCGAAGAATGGCAAGCAAGAGGCAACTTGCGGTGCGCTCCTCAAGCACAAAGGACGCAAAAAAAAAAAAACCACCCTCGTGAAAACGCACACAAGGCGATGCGCGAACTGTCGCAGCTCGACACTTGTAACGTACCATGACGCGCGAAACGAGCGTGCAAGTATACACTGGATGATCGCGAACTTTCAACTGTCACAGTTGTTACTTTGTATGAGCAGCGCGCTGCAACGGTGTCGACTAAGCGCAACCAACTGCCCCTACTTTGGCTCTCCTATAGCTGGCAGCTCGCTGCTTTCGCAAACGCAGCCGCTGCAGCGAGCTAAGTGATCTTCGTGCACTCTGTAACTCCAATGCAAACTTTGCGGGGAAAGCACAATACATACGAATAAAATAAACTCTGCAGCCGCTTTCAGTATAAAATTAAAAACTAAGAACTGACCAAATGTTTCGGGACCGTTTCAGACCCTTGTTCAGGAGTGACTGCTTGGCCGTATCATAAGCAACTGACTTTTCTTAGTAGTGCCCCTGTCAATCGTCCTTCTTCCCGCCGTTGCTGCAGTGTTTTTTAAACTGTTTCCTCCGCAGACCATGCACGTATACACTCGGCAAGGTATCATTTGAGTGGTTAATGCTTCCAGGTCAGTGACAGATCTGACAGTCTGTCGAATATGTTCACGTTTAAAGCACAAGACCTTCAAAGCGCGCCCTTCGCGCCATCTCGCTGGCGATAAAGCAAACATACTAGTGCCTCATAGTTCTGCGTAAGTTCTGTTTTTGAAGGACGAATGTCAGTGTTTTGAAGGACGAATGTTCTGTGGCTTTGTCGTTTAACGCCGTGCGAAGAGTTGCAGGTTATCCAACAGTCGCGCACTTCGGAAAATATTTCCAGGGGCAAAGCTTCTTAGAACCCAGCCTTATCTTCCATCGTGGTCGCGGTACGGAACTGTTGCTATAGAAACATATGTGAGACACGTGCAATACAATACAATAGACTTTATCGTATACATAGGCTAATGATAAGGTAAGAGATCGCTGTTACTGGGAAAAATAACATTGAGATTATTGATGATTTGATATCTATTAAAATGTGCATAGATGTTTGGGCTTCTCAAGGAAACCTTTAACACAGAGGCACACGTCGAGGACTATGTCCCAACAAATTACCCTTATTGACATGCGATCTTGCCACCGGTAAGATGACGGGTTCTTCGACTAACGTTCTCCACTCCAGCAATTTTCTAAATCCTCCTCGAATGACTTAAGACGACTGGAAGGCGAAAGAAATGTACCTTTTTGTATATACTTTATGTCACTCAGTTTACATTATACGGGGCAACGCTCGGGTGAGGTACGGTTACTCACAAATGATACTCAGAGCTTCGCCCACTCGTCAGGATTCACTTCGTGGAGATGCGTGGTTTTTTCGCACGTAACGTCGTCACAGCATGATAATATATGGTAGCGCAGACAAAGAACACGGACAAGAGAAGGCACATTCAAGACAACACAGCGCTATGTTAGCGCTGTGTTGTCTTGAATGTGCTTTCTCTTGTCCGTGTACTTTATCTGCACTACCATATATTATAATGCTACGATGCCAACTAGCCCAAATCGCCACCCTCATTGACATCGTCACAGCGTTACGCACTGTCGACAGTCCGAAATTTTGAACAACGTAGGAGCTGCTTTGCACTGCAAAGGCCTCGGGTAAACTTCCACTTCCGAAAAGTGACGGCGCGCTTACTTCAAGCTAGAATGAAGTCCATCCGGCTTTTCATTCGTATCGTTGAACATTGCTGTGCGTATCTTAAGGTAAGGTTTTCATGTTTGAGTTGTTAGTTTTCTTCATCAATGACTTCATCGCCTCTCTTTTCATTTCTCTTCCATTGTTTTGTTTGTTTTTATTTTGCAGTTAAAGGTATACATGCTGATATATGTTCTGGTTGATCGCGTCCGCAGACATAAAACGCGTAGACCAACTATTTTCGACGCCTCTCGTCACCGCTAAGCTTTGTTTATTCATTTTACCTTGTGGTTCATGCATCGACATTGACTAAGGGGGGAACAGTGGCAAACATAATAAAAAGAAAAGCAGCTAATGCAACGGACATAAGTACCTAACATAATATACAAATGCTAAACTAAAAAGAAAAATAATACAGGGATGAAGATACAGCAAAAGCGTTGATACGTAAGTAAAAGCGTCAATACATCAGACGGGCTGGAATTCACAAGGTATGCATACTTACACAGTGATTATTGAAACAGTGGCTCAAGTTTTTCCCGAAAAGCGTCACGGTTTGTTACTGCAGTATCATCATCTCTTTCATGAGCGTAGTACTCGGAGGACGCACTTCCCACCAATCGGTGTGTCCGTTTGCCTCGTCACGTAAAGGTCGCTCTATGTAATCTGCAGTTGGCCCTTTGGACTCGCTGTGAGGCGCATACGCGTCTTTCGCTCGGAGGAAGAACAGCGAAAAATTTGGAGGGAATTTCGAATCTCTATTTGGTGCTCTTTGGCCCGAGTTTCCCTTGCATCCCTAAAATCTACAAGCATCATCACTTTTTAAGGGGTGCCAATGCGCACAGAAATCAGGAAAACCTCCTGAAGCCAGTGCCGCTCAGAACGTGGAGCCGCTGGCTTCCATCTTCGCAGTAGTGTGAGGGTTCTGATTTTTTTTGTTTTTTCATTTGCATCGTAAGTATAGTTGAAGCAAGAACAAGAAAGATTCGGGCCATCATGCACTCTTTTACTCTGCAATAAATCATCGCTCCGAGATGCAATTTAGCAACACGCGGTGTTGAGGCATTTCAAGTCGTGTTCGACGCGGCAAACGGTCACGAATACTTGAGTCGCAAAATACAGATACGTGCGCGCCTGGCCAATCGTTCACTGCAAACGCACGAAACGAGCCGTGTCGGCACGACCAAATTCTGGGTCGATTGTAAACGTACGTGCTCCAGCGTTTCCCGACAACTCTTTCATTTTTAGCCTTTTTTTGATGAAGAAATATGAACAAGGAAACTCGGTCTGTGATAAGGACTGGAGGCGGTATTGAATTGAAGCTAAGACTGCGCACACGTACGAAGTAATTCGGTTCCAATTAGCGCCGGCCACGTTTGCGCAGAAAGCACGTAAAGATGCCTATATGCAAACGCTCGCTTTCCGAGCTATATACCAGTCCAGGGAACAGTAATCTGTTTTCCCATTTCATTTACCGAAACTCGCATAGTATACGTGCACGTTTTGTTTTTTTCCCCCCTTTTTTCTCTATACCAGTCGTTCTTGCTTGCTCAGTCGCCGTGTGGAGACAAAAGTCACGTTGACTAAGAATTAAGAAAGTAAAGAAAAAAACCGTCGTTTTGAGCGATAAATGAGGGAAAGAAGCTCGTGAATGCACGAAACTTCCCTGAGGAGAAAAACTTACCTATAGAGGAGTTTGGCCTTATTTCGTGATTCCGTACAGTTGTTCTTAGCTATACGTTGGCGCCGTTGCGCGTAGCAAAGTAAAAAAGGAGGTCGATATTTTGCTTTATTAAAAAAAACTGAACGACGTTAAAACAATAGATACCTGCCCAGAAAGGATTAGCAGAAGATGGCAGTATTGTGGACGAACGCGTATATATACTTTCATCATCTGTAACAAGAACAGCAGACCTGAAAACACGAGCGGCGAATGTATTCAAACCGGGAGCTAAACAGGGCTGCCATGATAATCTACAGCTTATATGGGTGCGTTTTTTCTGCTAAACGGTTGTGGGTGTGTTTGTGGAAGGACATTTGCTTTTGACTCTGAATGGTACGAATGTAATCATGTCGGCATTAGTGAACCATCTATATTACAAAGTACTTTTGTGAAGCTTTTTTTTTTGCAATAACGAACAGCCTCTCGCTTCAGAAACACATAGCAGACCACAACATGAAACCAATAACTCGCAATAATACATAGAATCCGCCACGTTTGCATGCATGACGGCTATGGTATTGTGCTCCAACGCGCGAGGTCATGGTGGCGATACCTGCAGCCGGTGCGGTCACCGTTCTGTTACAAGGTCTCAAGGCAGAAATGTCTGGGCACACTGTGATTTGGGTATGCGCTTAAGCATGCATGGTGGTCGAAATCATTCACGGCCTCACTATATACGGCGACGCTGATATAACTGCGTACGTGCACAAGACGTCCGACCCCACAACTATATAGAACCTAATGCTAACACTATTTAGGGGCGAACCTCCTTAAGGCGTGGGCTGTGCGTCCCCTGTATGTAGCCACCTCTCGTTTATTTCTTGCAGTGTTCACTAGATAGCGGTACTTGTAGCTGATGATGAAAAGAGGCAAGATGTTATAAACTAGACGGTGGTACTTGTAGTTGATGAGGAAAGATGCGAGATGTTATGAAATAGGAATGATGTCACATATGGCGCGTGTCATTGGTGGAAAGCAATCGTTCGATTTAGTGCGGCGACGTACGCTAGGGGAAGCGTTGTAATAAAATCGAGTGGACAAAATGTACGGAGGATACATGGTTTATCAGGTTTACCTCCGGAGCTTCGCCCACTCATCATCATTCACTTCGTGGATATGGCGTCACTTTTTTGTCTTATTTACACCATACACTTTAAAGTAATGTTTACCAAAGGCGCCAGCTTATGAACACACAAGCAGCTTGTTCACGGAATCATGACATATTGAAGCGCGTGTGGTCGTAACCTTAATTTTCAGTGTGAAGATGAATGCAACATCTCTAATTCAGCTATCCGATCACACACAGGTTAAGAAATGAGGGTGCTAAAACGAGGACGAAACACGTGGTATGGCGGCCAACTCACTGATGCGCCCACTCACTCTCAGTCCCCTACCCTGCTCCTCTACCTTTTCCTCCCCTCCCTTCTTTCCCTAAGTGTCGCCGTTGTGGTGTCTTCGCCTGAGAGACAGTTACTGCGTCACTGCCCAGCCCCCTTTTCAATCTTTCCTAATCGAGACACTTTTCTCACTCATACTCGCTCGGACTCGTATCTATAGCCGTGACACCTAGTTTGAGTGAGCCGGTCTGAGTAATATTTCGGTGAGCCTGCAGTCTGCGTGAGTCCGGCTCCGAACAGCATGAGCCCGTGTCTGGATGAGGCTCAGCGACCTCTGCGCGCGAAATATATTTCTTGTGCGAGCCTGAGTGAGCCGTACACTGCTTTTGCTGATCTAACCAGGCTGATCATGCACTGCATGACAATTCAAGGCATTGCTCGGTCGAGCACGTTTCGCCTTGGCTACGTGTTGTAATTGTCTCGTCCTCGTTCTATAGTGCCGTCAATTCGAAGACAAGGACGTTGAGTCTTGTGGAACAACTGCGTCCGTCCACGGCGTCCGTCGAGAATGAGTGGGATGTTTGCGTCGTGTATGGCAACGGCACTCCGAAACAAGAGGGGACAATTCGCCCAGTCAAAATGGCCGACTTCTGGCTCCACCGCGGCTTCGCACAGAGTGACGTCAGGGCCTCTCCTGAGTTGTTTCTATCTTCCGTGCTTTCATATGAATGTTCATAAAACCAGAAGTAAGTGCTTGACCGGATATGTTCGGAAGAGCAACATGAATGTCACTCAATGCTCGTGCCAATATTAACCGGGAAAAGGCACCGAGGTGAGCCCCAAAGTATATGCGGTATGCATTTTAATTTGTAACCGTAATAGCAGGTCTCGGCGATACACGAGAAGCCACAAAGCAAAACACCGGAACAGTGTAGCTCTAAAAATCATTGGCCTATCAATGGTATGACAATTAAAACAATAGTAAAGAGAAAACCAGTTTGTCTCGTATTAGTAAATTGCTCTTTCGCTACACAAAAACTACCACTGTTGCCGCGACAATATTTTCCATATAAGTGGGAAAACGTGCTAATAATAATAATAATAATAATAATAATAATAATAATAATAATAATAATAATAATTGTGATGCCGTTACGTCATAAACATTGACGATGTCAGCGAGATGCTACACCGTTCATAATCGGTAAAAATATCGCGCATTTTTCTCAGAGGGGCAATAGACATCAACATGGCAAGTTTCAGGAAATCTAGCAGAGCGAATGCGGTGAATGTACGAGAGCGCGGCGTGACCTTTTACTTGGCAGCGGGAGTTTGCGTTGTTTATTTATTTCTTATGTCATATGGGTATGCAGCAAGGACCATACCTCACCATGCAAACCTCCTAGGACAGTCACCTTTAAGTCAGGCCTGGGAGAGAATCCTCATCACCACAAGCCTGGACGCCCAGCTCCGCCTCGTGTGCGTATTCGCGAACAAACAAAAATGTTCTTTTAAATGCGAAGCATTTCTTAGCGAACTTCGGCGACTTTGAGCCTATCTATCTATCTATCTATCTATCTATCTATCTATCTATCTATCTATCTATCTATCTATCTATCTATCTATCTATTTATCTATCTATCTATCTATCTATCTATCTATCTATCTATCTAGCCACCTACGACATTTAGCTCTCCTGGCCGTTTCGATAGTGGTATTGACACCAAACTTGGTATGGCATAACATGACTGTATGAAGAACATATCTGACTAGTCATAACATGAAAAATCATGACATGTATGTCCTGAATTCTATAATTTACAATCCATGGTCCTGCAGCTCTCGTGGTGGTTACGTTCTCATGGCATGTTGCGAAACTGGTATGGTATAACATGTTTGCATGATGAACACAAACGACAGACCCTAACATGAAAATCATGGCATGCGTGTCATGTAACAACATGACTGCGTTCCACGCTCATGATGCGCTCGCGGCCGCTTCGCTTGCGCCACATATACCAAAACCTTAAAGACCCCTTCAATGGGGTCTTTAATGTAATAAAATGAAATGAAATGAAATGAAATTTCGTATTACAGTACGTGAATGGATGACGAATGTATGTGACTGGTGCAAACATGATAATCATAACATGCGTGTCATGTAATAAAATGACTACATGCTACGCTCATGATGCGCTCGCCACCGTTTCACTAGCTTCCCATGTACCAAACTCGGTATTACGCGACGCCAATGAATGACGAAGGTATGTTACTGGTGCAAACATGATAATCAGGAGATGCGTGTCGTGTGAGAACATGACTTACTGCCAAAGTCAAGACGCCAATACATTTCGACGTGACGCGGTGCGCGTGCTCGCCGGCGTTCATTTCGGCGCGTCACGCCGGCGTTGCCGGGCCCGGCGCCAGTCCTGCCATATACTCGCAGGCGCGCGCCGTGCTGCGTTGCTTTGCTTCGACCCATGCGCGTTTCAGCGCGTCCGGCGTCCCTCCATCATGAAAAGAGACGGACGTAATGTTGTCTGGGAAACGCACTGGTTGCCGTCCCGTTTGCAAATATATATATATATATATATATATATATATATATATATATATATATATATATATATATATATTTATATATATATATATATATATATATATATATATATATATATATATATATATATAACGTAAGAAGGTAGCGATGGTTAGGAGTTAGAAGTAGAAGCCGAGAAGGAAGAAGTGAGAATAGAATAAACATGGCGTATGAGCCAGGCCACGTCGCCCATTCGTCATAGCGTCACACGAGCCGACCGGATGAAAACCTCTCAGCCACTTCATCAGTGTCTCATCATCAATGCAGTTCTCCACAAGACGCCCTGACCATACATCGACTACGGAATCATCTCCTGGCCGCACACAGCGACCAGCACCATGACAGAATCATCGACTGACCTTCCCATCCCCAAGTACAGCGGAGCAGCGGACGATGGACCTGTACAGGACTGGTTCGACCTGTTCGAGCTCCACGCTACCGCTGCATCATGTTCGGAGCGGGAGATGGTCGCCAACTTTACCGACTACGTCTCTGTTGAGGCCTTCAAATTCTACCGCACCCACATATTTCAAAACGACGACTCATGGGAAAATATCAAACAAGAAATGATCGTTTGGTTTAAAGAATACAATGACGACTACGACGAA
The DNA here is from genome assembly GCF_013339725.1 of Rhipicephalus microplus. NCBI lineage: Eukaryota > Metazoa > Arthropoda > Arachnida > Ixodida > Ixodidae > Rhipicephalus > Rhipicephalus microplus. The sequence continues at coordinate 11,885,243 of NC_051172.1, read as the reverse complement.
GACTTGCTTATAACCCACCATCCACAGAAAATCACGCTTGGTCGTCACAGTCAAAAGCAGTCTTCGCGCATGAACCAACCTCCTGCTTTTCCATCGCGTGGATCTTCGGTCGCTCACAACGCCTACCTCACATCTCACACGTTCACTGTGGTCGGAATAGAGCAGAGGAGCTCGCAGCGTACTCAGTTAAGCCCGGGACCTACAGTTCAGTTTCATGCACCAGAAAAGCACGCATCGTTCGTTGCACAGAAAGGCAGCCATTCCCAACTGGAATCTGACCAAACCACGCCTGTTGCGGCATCGCCATTGAGAGCGCAGCCATCTTAAAGCCCAAACACAGGAGGCTCGGAAGCGACTCCGACAGGTTGCCAGGTGCCAGAAGCCTACGTAACCAATGCTGTCGAAGGCGCCTCTGATGTTCCTGGAGTCAAATCTGTCCTACCAACTTCCCTGCCTGAAAAGCGTTGCAACAGCTGCCGACTGGACACTTCATCAATTTGTAAAGAAAACGGACATGATGTTCAAGAAGCGCTCCCACCTCTGCAGGTTCCAATACAACCGCAGCAACGCCACCAAAAGCGAGTCCAAGGATTCGAGACGCTCCAACGGATACACCAACAAGGACAAGGACACAAAGCGAGCCTCTTGAAGCAAACTCAAGACGTGAGGCATACACGTATAAGGTAATTATGTCGTGGTTTTGACACGTAGGTTCCCACTTATTACGTACCCTTAAGGGTGCAAATCAACAAACGCGCACGAACACGAGCTCGGGTGGAATATAGTTGTGAAGACGAAGTAACATATGACGCTCCTGTTCCCAATACCATCAAACTACGTCTATCACACCAGCCGAACCACCTTCAAGAGTGAACCATCATCAGGCCATCCTCGTCAGCAACATGCAGCATGTTGCTTCCACCTGACGCTTGTATACGAGGCACTATATACTTATCCCGGTTCTATAGCTTCCGCGTTCGTACACCGTCATTGTATCATCGACTGATTACACGTTCGTTATCTTCAAGGCAGTCGCAGCACGCTGCGGCAGCATGCAGTGTTCGTGCTTGCCTTATCGCCCCTATTTAGCGCACCCGCTGTCCATCATCATTTGGGGGTGCGGCAAAACTGCTCTGTATCGAGTGGTCGAGGTGTGGTCGTGTGGCCATGCCTTCTTATGTATCTTCGCATACCTCTTATGCCGCGTAACCTCCCTTCTGCTTCTTCATCGATTCAGGCCAAGGGGCCTCAGCTCCAATTAGGACCGTCCTTCGTTCTTTTGTACACGCGGCGTAGTCCCTTACTAAATTGAGTAATTAAAAATCTAATTACCTCGTCTCAAACAGTCGCGCGCTAATTAGATTCTTCTGGCTTTATGTAGCTGATATTTTTATATAATGTAGCTGGGATTTGGCACTTCGTACAGTGCCTCTCAGGAGAACATCATAACACACTTTTCATAATTGGTTTCATTTTCTTCTTTCTTTACTGGGATTATAGGATCAGGACTTTCGATTATTAGTTGATTGGTTGGCTGAGTCCTCGAGGAGCGGCTCAACCCGCCAGGGGGGACCGGCCATGAATCGTGTGGCAGCGAGATTTTCTTTGAGCAGTTCTAGCCTTATTAATTTTCTTTAGTCCAATTTTTCTTAGCTCAACTGGTCGAACTAGTTCCTGCAGTGATAACGTTAAAAGAAAGTAGATTATCGGGATTTTACGTCTCAAAACTATGATGTGGTCATGAGAGGCGCCAACGTGAAGGACTAGTTTGACTATCTGATGTTGCTTAAGGTGAACAGTATATGGCGTACGACCTCCATCTAAATGTGACCGCCGCGGTTGTGGTCCGACCCGTGATCTTCGGCTCAGCAGCTGGTGTCCCATAACTACGGTTCTACCGTGGCGTACAACGTTAGGAAAAGAAAAAAAAGGAAAGGAATAGCTCTGTGAAGTCGTGGAGTGGAGGGGGAGACGAGCAAGGCGGGAGTTCTCAATGTTCTCTTACCAGAAACGTTTTCTTTTTATTGTAACAGCCATCATGTAGTAATAAAAGCTCGTAACTTTTGGCGCTCCCATATTTTACCGATAGTAAGCTCATGCACTCTCGTACGGCAACATAAGGACAAAATATATTGTCCTTCTACGACTGATGCTCGGGACTCCTTCGCGGTCCGGCACTTCAAGTCTGACACCGGAACCTGTTCCTTCAGTGGATACCCCTGCCCACCGCTACAGTCGCCGACAGCGAAGCCTTAGTCCTGAGGTGATTCCCCTGGAACTTTCCCAGCAAAGCACTCCGCCTGGAGAAATGGCAACTGCAGGTGCTTTCCAGCTGACTTTTGAGCAGCCTCAGATTCCGGAGACATTCTATGGTGAGGCGTACGAAGACGTCGAGGACTGGTTAGCCCAGTATGAGCGAGTCGCTAAGGCAAACCGCTGGACCACCGAGCTAAAGCTTTCACGCACCTACTTTGCTTTAGCGGACAGCGCTCGTACGTGGTATGAGAACCACGAGGCAACGCAGTCTTCATGGGATGAATTTGTGCAGCAAATTATCAGCACCTTCGCAAACAACGACCGCCGTGACTTCGCTCAGCAACTCATCGAGTCTTGGGTCCAGAAACCGAATGAGAGTGTCGCAATGTTTGCGGGGGACATGACGCGCCTATTTGGACGGGCTGACCCTGATATGCCTGAAGCCAAGAAACTCCGTCATTTGATGCGAGGCGTCAAAGAACAGCTTTTTGCTCGCCTTCTCCGCCATCCACCGACGACCGTTGCGGAATTCGTCAAAGAGGCTACAGCTATCGAGCGCGCCCTGCAGCAACGGTGTCGCTATTACGACCGACCAAACGGCGCCTCAATCAGCGTCTCTGCTCTGACGGCCGGCTGTGACGGTTCTCTGCGTGAGCATATTCGCGAGGTTCGTGAGGAAATCCGCAGCTTCCTTGTGACTCCGCAAAAACGGGCGATGGCTTCAGTTGGAGAAGTTGTGCGGCAGGAAATTAGGCAAGCATTTTCGCAGCCCGAATCACTACCAACCCAGCGATCTATTAACTATGCGGCAGCCACCCGTCGTCCATCGCCAGTGCCGTACAACTCGTCTGCACCGGCTCATTCTTACAACGCGCCGACGGCACACTACAACACGCCGCCGCCGCCGCCACCACCAACGCCGCCGCCGCCGCAATATAACGCACCTATCAAAACTCCGTTTTACCCGCTTTTCTACCCTCCGCCGACACCTGCAGCTTGGTCACCGACGGTGCCTACCAGTCGACCATTCGTTCGCAAGACAGACCTGTGGCGCACCGTCGACCGCTCCACTGTGTTTCAATTGCGGAGAAGCTGGACATGTTTACCGCGTCTGTCCATATCGTGAACAAAGATGCCCGACTTATGCGCCGAGTTTTTCACGGCCTCATTTCGACACCCGACGTGACAGCGCGCACCCGCAAGGACAGCCATCCGCTCAGTATCGTCGATCCCGTTCTCTATCACCTTTGCCGAGCTCTTCGCCGAACCGTCGTAGTTACGCCGACGCTGTCCGGGGCAGGTCCCCAAGCCCTCATCGGGGAAACTAACAGCCGCGACCTTTGGAGGGAAGGTTGCCTCTCGTCGAGATGCTGCAATACCTCCAGTCCTAGTACGATACGACGATACGACGAACGATGCAACGCCGCCAACCCCGCAGGAAATCGTAAGCGCCGACCTAGCTGTTTTTATAGACGGACGCCCCGTGACAGCGCTAGTAGACACTGGTGCAGATTTCTCTATCATGAGCAGAAAGCTTGCCGATCGGCTTAAAAAAGTTAAAACGTCATGGACGGGGCCTAACATAAGAATCGCGGGGGGCCAACTGATCCCTTACAAAAATCCTATATATGGACTTATATAAAAATCCCCATATATAGCTTCATCAGGAATTGGGCATATCTGGCCCATATATGGAATCCCCATATATGGGCAGTATATAACCTGATATGTCCAAATCCTGATATAGCCATATATGGGCCTTATATCCCCATATATGGGTGTTGCTGTATATGGCCATATATGGCTATATATAGAAGCATCCATATAAGGTCTTATATGGATGCTTTCATATATGGCCTTATATGGATACCTTTATATAAGCCATTCAAATGATTCATCTATATTAGTTCAGCTTGTGTCACCGGCAAAAATATAGCTGCTCAAATCATTCTTCAGCTAGAAATATACCTGTTTGTTGAAAGGTCTGCATGCAGTCACTATCATCTCCAAAACAAGGCAGTACATGCCCCCTGAACATTCTTGTTCAATTAAGTTATCCTCAATATATCTCAAGTTATTCTCAACAACTATTTGCTAGAATGTAACTTGGCATCATATTTAAAGCTTGTGGTGGGCACATGT